>CAJHQP010002797.1:0-78286 GCA_905132765.1 Moricandia arvensis | reverse complement strand
TTCTGCGAGAGGGGGAGTATGAAGATTCCTTTGGCATCTTGACTAGATGCTCTTCCAGCACGAGCCAGCCTGTCAAACGCGCGCCTCAGTCAAGCTTGGTCCGCTTGGTAACTAGTAAGAATAACTCTGGGTCGAGTTACTCTTACCCGGGTAACTTTCCTCGTCCGCGGTAAACTTCTTCACCCACTTGTACGGCCAAGTTTTACGGCCTGTAGGCCTAGTTGTACGGCCTGTACGGCCAAGTTGTACGGCCTGTACGGCCTAGTTGTACGGACATGTACGGACTGATCCAAACCATTTCCTCTCCTCTTCATAAGCCTTCCTCTACCATATTAAGACCTTTGTTCAACAGAGATCTTATCATCCCTCTTGTGTCACTAATCGATCCACAACCTTGAAGAACTTGAGTCTGTGATTCGTTCTTGCAAGGATCTTTCCATCCCTATCAACCAAAGAGCATCCTAGGGACGCATAAAAGGGGGAGACAAGCTGTGAAATAAGAAGAAGGTTCAAATGGAACCAATTGAGTGTGAAGCAGGAAAGGAGTGGCACCCTTCCTGGCCAATAAAGTTATCTAAACCTAGGCTGGATTGCTTGTACTCTTTTTCCCTATAATTAGGTTTTTAATGAGGCAAGTAATCTCAGTTCCAAGCTTGTTCAAGGATTCCTATGGTCAAGCTTGAGGGGGAGTGTTGGAATAATGAAAGAAAGAGAAGAAGAGAAGAAGAGAAGCAAACTGGATTAAGGTTCAAACCGGGATAACAAAGTAAGAAGATTTGAAGCTCCCTACAGCTCATCAAAAACAGAACCATACTTGACTTTCAAGGCAAGGAACTAGTGGGGAAGACCTTTTTGACGTGGCTGAAGTTCCAGAAGTCAAGGAAATTCAGTTTGAATCCAATTGGATTAATCTGGGTTGAATTAAGCAAGAAGAAGGCACATGGGGTGCATAAAGAGTTGTGTAGACATGTCACTATCACCAAGGAAGGCTGTGCCTCTCCTCCTGTCTCTTTCTCCTCCTCTGAACATGCCAGTCGGTCCACACCAGCCTGCTCTACACCAGTCTGTCCACACCAGCCTGCTCTACACCAGTCTGTCCACACCAGCCTGCTCTACACTAGTCTGTCCAGCCAGTTCTGAATCATCTTTCCATACAATATTATTAGTTTAGTTTCCTCTTATATTGTTAGTTTAATGTGTTTGTAGTCTTGTGAGTTGCTTGTGTCCTGGCTATAAAGCCCTCACATGTAATCCACGAAGTCTCCAAGGAGCATTGAGCCTCCTCCTTTACTTATTATCTGGTTCACAATCTCTCATACACTCTCATATTCTCTCTAAGTCTCATACACTCTCTCATACTCAGAAATTGTCTAAAACTCTCTATGATCTCTTATACTCTCTGAAGTGAGAGCTAAATCTCTCCATCACCAAATCTCCCATTCTCTGGTTCATATACTCTCTCCCATTCTCTGGTTCATATACTCTCTCAGGTCTCTTACTCTCTTCTCACACGAGCTCACACTCAACCACACTCTCAAACACCCTCATTCTCTGTCTTTCATACAATCTGTCTAGCAGGCTTATTATCTTTGTCTCTCAACCATTCTTGTTACTCTCTGAAATCTTTAGAGAATAAGAGAATAAAGATGAATGTTTAGACACAATCAAAGAGAAACTAAGAGAATAGATAGATTAGGAACAGATTTATGTGAGGAACCATTTCGGCCAAGAGAGAAAATAAAGAAGAGAACTGATTGATTGTTATTGATACTCGACATGTTCAATATATAGAGGGATTACAAGGGTTTTCAGAAAGCAAGGAAGAGCAAATATGTGGACAGAAAAGAGTAGGCGTGCTTTCTTTCAAACGGTCGACCAAGGGGAACCACAAGAAGAGCATCAGCGTCTTTGGAAGAGGGTGATCCCTTTCCAGCTTGTCAGCGCCTTATCCACACTCCTTTTTACCGGATAGACCAGGGGAAGGCACGGTAAGTGTCCCTGGTTACTTCTTGTTTTACTCGGATGGAGTTTTACCTTTGGTTGAGTGTTTTGGTTTGACCATGATCTGTACGGCCTGTACGGCATGTACGGCATGTACGGCCTGTACGGCCTGTACGGACATGGTCGACACAAAACCTCTCCAATCTTTTCTCCTCCTCTTATCCTTCTTAACCCATACTCCTCTATCAATCCTCAACTCAACACTCCCACTCAAGCTTGACCATGTGGAACAAGTCAAGGTTGGAAGGCTATGAGGTCTTCCTCATTAAAAACCTCACCAAGGAAAACCCTTTTGGGATAAAACCTTGATGAGGGAAAAAGAGTAAAGACCCCATAGCAGGGGATTAGCTGAGTTGGGTAAGATCAATGAGTCCCAACCGGCCATGGATGGACTCCATTGTCTTTTGTCTAGCTGCCTTAGTGAACACATCGGCAAGCTGATCCTCACTCCTAGTATAGCAAAGTAATATCACCCCTAACCCAATCATCTGCCTCACCTTGTGGCAATCAACCTCAATGTGTTTTGTCCTCTCGTGGAATACTGAGTTGGTGCTGTTGAAATAAGTGAGTACATGAAGACATTAATACCAAGAAGAGATCAAGAGAAGAGAGGAAGAAGACTTGAAGAAGACTCAGGCAGTTTGAAATTCAAAACTAGATCTGCTGGAAAACAGCTGTCATGCACTTATGTTTCTCTCTCTCTCTCTCCCTTCTATCTGTCTTTAAAACTCTTGTAAAGCCACGAAAATGATAATAAGAAGCTGAGTATTCTCTCCATTCTCTCTATTCTCTTTATTCTCCCTATTCTCTGTTTTTTTCTCTAAAGATTTCATGGTATCAGAGCCTGGTTACTGATAATCTGGGTGTGTGTTCTTCATTTAACAGTAAAGGTTGAAACTTTCTAGAGATTCAAGGAAAGTTTGAAGTTTGAAGCTTTCTTTCACTAGATCTAAAGTCTTTTCTGGTTGATTCATCTCAAAGTCTCAACCTTTCCTGGATTTGAAACTCGAGTGTTCTTCAGCTTCATAAAGACTCAAGCTTTTCCAGATCTTTTTTTTTTCTTTTTCGAAAAATCTGGGTTCTTTCTTGAGTGTTCTTGGTGTTCTTGAGAGTTCTTGGTGTTCTTGAGTGCTTTTGGCGTTCTGGGTTTGGTCAAATCTTTCTGATGAAGACAACCAGTCTCAACAGTGCAAGAAAGCAAAGATCTAGGTTTTCAGTGAAGACTGAAGAGGAAAATGGTGGAATCTGGTCCAGATGGGCAAAGGCAGCTTTGGGAAGCTGTATGCTGTGGAGAAGTCATGTAAAGGAGAAACCTTTAAGAGAAATGGCTACAGAAGAAGGTCAGGCGTGGAGTCTGAAGTATGAAGAAAGAGCTGTTCAAGAAATCAGTACAAGGGGTGAGATTGTAACAGCTTATGGGAGTAGATCCAATCTGAGAAAAAGAAAGGAAGAACTCCAGAAGATTGTTCAGCATACACATGAGATGTGTAAGAAGAACAAGAAACAAACTTTGATTTTGAATGGTGCAAGATGCAAGAAGGGAAGGCTGAGGAGACTTTCCATGACTTGGATCAGAAGGAAAAATACTCAAAGGAAGAGTAGAAAGGCTGGTCAGTTAAAAGGAGATATGGAGGTCAAAATGGCCAAGAAAGTTGTGCAACAGATGATTAGAGGAGAGTGCTCTTACTCTGCCTACATGGGTAGCTCAGTGGAGAAGAAAGTGGATATGAGACATCAGGAGACAACAGGAGCTGATGGTTTCGTTACCAGGAAGGAATGGGAAGGATACATAAAGGAAATCCAAGCCTTGGTCACTGCCAAGAAGCGCAGCAGACAGTCCAATGCTAATGAAGAGATCACTAAGCCTATCATCATTGACTCTGGAGCAACGCATCACATGATCAGTGATAGGAGCTTGATGAGTGACATTAAAGCCACTACAGGAAGTGTTAAGATAGCCAATGGTGATCAGATTCCAATAGAGGGGATAGGAAACTTGAAACTGTTTGAGAAGGATTCAGCTGCTTTCTACCTGCCTAGGTTTACATCCAATTTGATATCTGTGAAGAGGGCAACAGTGGACCTTAATTGTCAAGTTGTCTTCAGGCCAAATGAGGTGGAGTTTCAAGACCTGGAGTCTGGACAAGTTATTGGTAGAGGAGATGTCAAAAATGAGCTCTACCACCTTCACACAACTAAGCTCTCTAAACCCTTTAACTCTGTTTGTTTAAGTAGTGCTACTGATAGGATTGAAAGCATTACTTGGCATGCTAGGTTGGGTCATCCTCATACTCGAGCAATAGAACTGATTCTTCCTGCTTTATCATTCAATCATTTAGAGTGTGAGGCTTGCATATTAGGGAAGCACTGTAGGACTGTTTTCCCAGCATCTGAAACTATATGTGGGAACTGCTTTGATCTAGTTCACTCTGACGTGTGGACATCCCCATGTGTGTCTAGGGACAATCAGAAGTATTTTGTGACATTCATTGATGAAAAGTCTAAATACACTTGGATCACTTTGCTTCCATCTAAGGATAGAGTTCTGGATGCCTTTATAAACTTCCAAGCATATGTTACTAACCATTACAATGCTACTGTGAAGGTACTAAGGTCTGATAATGGAGGTGAATACACCAGTCATGCCTTCAAGAATCACATGGATAAGCATGGAATAGTGCATCAGACCAGCTGTCCCTACACGCCACAGCAGAATGGGGTTGCTGAAAGGAAGAATAGACACTTGATGGAGGTTGCTAGATCCATGATGTACCACACCAAAGTCCCTAGGCGTTTCTGGAGTGATGCTGTTCAGACTGCTTGCTATCTCATCAATAGGATCCCAACCAAGGTACTGAAGAATCTGTCTCCATATGAAGTGTTGAACAAGACCAAGCCTTACATAGATCATCTGAGAGTCTTTGGGAGTCTATGCTATGTCTTGGTTCCTGGAGAACAGAGAAACAAGCTGGATGCAAAGAGCACTAGAGCTATGTTCATTGGGTACTCAGTAACCCAAAAAGGATATAAGTGCTATGATCCAGTAACAAGGAGAGTATTGGTATCCAGGGATGTGAAGTTCATGGAAACAAAGGGGTATTATGAGGAGAAGAACTGGAAGGACCTAGAGGATATGTCTAATGAACCAGAGAATAAGGCAGTGAATCTGAGGAACCTATTGGAGAAGCTTGGGATAGACATGTCCCAGAATCAGGAGATAAGAAGGAACACTCCTTCTGATCAGGTTAGAGAAGCTGAAAGAATAATCCCTCTTGATCATGAGAGGGGGAGTGAATCTGAATCAAGTGTGCAAGAGCAGCACCAAGAGGATTCAGCACATCATGATCAAGATGTGGCTCAGTCAAGTGAAGATGAGCAGGAAGAATATCATGACCCAGAGGAGGTTAATGATACAGAAGCAGAGGATCAGACTCAAGTTCAGCCATTGCGGAGGAGTGAAAGGTTGAAGAATAGGATGCCAGAAACAGAAACTCAAGAAGAAACTCAAGAAGAGGTTCAACCTCTGCGAAGAAGCACTAGGGAGAGAAAGGATCCTTCCAACTGGGTAAAGACGAGAGTGTACTACAATGCCCAAGCTGTGAAGCATCCTTCTCAAGCTGTGTGTTCCTTTGCAGAGTATCCAGAAGAACACATGGTGTTTATGTGTAATCTGGATGAAAGTGACATTCCAAGATCCTATGAGGAAGCTATGAAGGACAAGGAATGGAGAGAGTCAGTGGGCAGTGAAAGGGATGCAATGATCAAGAATGACACTTGGTATGAGAGTGAACTACCGGAAGGGAAAAAGGCTGTGACTAGTAGATGGATCTTCACAATCAAGTATCTGGCAAATGGAAAGGTTGATAGGAAGAAGACCAGATTGGTAGCAAGAGGGTTTACAAAAACCTATGGAGAAGATTACATTGACACATTTGCTCCTGTTGCCAAGCTACATACAGTTCGAATCATCCTATCAGTTGCAACCAATTTGGAGTGGGATTTGTGGCAGATGGATGTGAAGAATGCTTTCTTGCAAGGAGAGCTTGAGGATGAAGTATATATGCATCCTCCTCCTGGTTTTGAGTATCTAGTAAAGCCAGGAAATGTTTTGAGATTGAAGAAGGCTATATATGGGCTGAAACAATCACCAAGGGCATGGTATAGGAAGCTAAGCACTACTCTGAATGGAAGAGGCTTCAGGAAGTCTGAATTAGACCATACTCTCTTCACCTTAACAGGACCTTCAGGGATCATTGTTATTCTGGTGTACGTGGATGATCTGATCATCACAGGGAATGATAAGGCAGGGATTCAAGCCACTAAAGACTTTCTCAAGTCTGTGTTTGATATCAAGGACTTGGGGGAGATGAAGTACTTCTTGGGTATTGAGATATGCAGATCTAAGGAGGGTCTGTTCATGAATCAGAGGAAGTATACTCTAGATATGGTAAAGGGAGCTGGCGTGCTTGGAGGAAAGACAGCCAAGACACCTCTTGAAGAGGGGTACAAGGTTTTACTTGAGGGGGAGATTGAAGAAAAACAACTGTTTGAGGATGCTAAACTTTACAGGAAGATGGTTGGAAAACTGATATACTTGACTATCACAAGACCAGATATATGCTTTGCAGTGAATCAAGTAAGTCAGCATATGGAGGCTCCAAAGGTCCATCACTGGAAAATGGTTGATAGGATACTGAGGTACTTGAGTGGAACTCCTGGACAAGGAGTTTGGATGGGATGTAATGGCAGTACAGAAGTAGTTGGGTATTGTGATGCTGATTGGGCAGGAGATAGAGTGGATAGGAAATCAACTACTGGGTATTGTACATTCGTTGGAGGAAACCTGGTTACTTGGAAGAGTAAGAAGCAAAAGGTTATCTCCTGCTCAAGTGCTGAGGCGGAGTATAGAGCTATGTTGAAGCTGACAAATGAGCTGGTATGGATCAAAGGTATTCTCAAGCATCTGGAGATTGAACACACCTCTCCTATGACAATACATTGTGATAATCAAGCAGCAATTCATATTGCATCTAACTCAGTCTTCCATGAGAGAACTAAGCACATAGAAGTTGATTGTCATAAGGTGAGGCAGATGATTGTCTCAGGAGTGACATTGCCATGCTATACAAGGAGCGAGGATCAACTTGCGGATGTGTTCACCAAGGCTGCGAGATTAAAGACAATGGAGTCCATCCTTTCAAGGTTGGGACTCATTGATCTTACTCCAAACAACTGATCCCCTCGTCATGAGGTCTTTACTCTTTTCCTTATCAAGGTTTTATCCCTAAAGAAGGTTTTCTTTGGTAAGGTTTTTAATAAGGAAGATCTCATGGCATTCCAAGCTTGACTTGTTCCACATGGTCAAGCTTGAGGGGGAGTGTTGAAATAAGTGAGTACATGAAGACATTAATACCAAGAAGAGATCAAGAGAAGAGAGGAAGAAGACTTGAAGAAGACTCAGGCAGTTTGAAATTCAAAACTAGATCTGCTGGAAAACAGCTATCATGCACTTATGTTTCTCTCTCTCTCTCTCTCTTCTATCTGTCTTTAAAACTCTTGTAAAGCCACGAAAATGATAATAAGAAGCTGAGTATTCTCTCCATTCTCTCTATTCTCTTTATTCTCCCTATTCCCTATTTTTTTCTCTAAAGATTTCAGCTATGTGGATAGCTGCTTGATTGTCACAATGCATTGTCATTGGAGTGGACTGCTCAATACCAAGGTGCTTCAAGATGCCTTTTATCCAGACAAGTTCATTTGTCAACTTCAGCATTGTTTTGTACTCAGGTTCAGCACTGGAGCAAGACACCACCTTCCGCTTCTTTCTCTTCCATGTAACAAGGTTCCCTCCAATTAATGTGCAGTAGCCAGTAGTGGACTTCCTATCTGCTCTATCACCAGCCCAATCTGCATCACAGTAACCCACCACTTCAGTGTTGTTGTTGCATCCCATTTATACTCCTTGGCCAGGTGAACCATTCAGATAGCTCAGGATCCGTTCCACCATGTTCCAGTGGTGCTCCTTTGGGATTTGCATGTGTTGGCTTACCTGGTTCACAGCAAAACAAATATCAGGACGGGTGATAGTTAAGTATATTAGCTTACCCACTAGCTTTCTGTAAAGCTTGGCTTCATGGAATGGTTTGCTATCCTCTATCTCCCCCTCACGAGGAACCTTGTACCTATCCTCCACAGGCATCCTTGCTGTCTTCCCTCCAAGTTTACCTGCATCTTTCAAAAGATCAAGAGTATACTTCCTTTGGGACATGAACAACCCTTCCTTGGATCAACAAATCTCAATTCCAAGGAAGTATTTCATTTCCCCCAAGTCTTTAATTTCAAAAACAGATTTGAGGTAATCCTTAGTACCCTTAATACTCACTTTTGATTTAGTGAGTGTAAAGGCACGAGTTTAAGAGAGAAACCGATTGATTGTATGAGAGATTAGAGAGATTAGAGAGAATAAAGAGAATAAAGAGAGTAACGAGAGAGAGAGAGGTTTAAACTCGGTTAATTGATGAAAATACGAGAGTTACAACATATATAGAGTCAGATACAAGTTTTCGTGGAGGAATCAAAAGATGCTTTGGTATCTTCTTTTCTGGCCACATAAACTCCTTTTAGCTCCTTCCTTGCTGGCCACAAAAGCTTCTTTTACTTTCCAGCAGTGCCAGCCTGTCCAAGACTCTCTCTTTATCCATTCCAACGTCTATAGCAAGAGGATAAGGGTAAAGGTAACTTCTTCTTGATAGAAAAGTTACCTGGGTAACTTTGGTAAGTTTTGGTCGAGGTTTGGTCGACCCGGAATGGTACGGCCTGTATGGCTTGTACGGCCTGTACGGACTGGTCGATCCAAACTCTCCCAAAACCTTCCCAAATCTTCCTTCTCTTCAGCCACATCAAACCCCACATCACTTCTCTTTATGTACTCACTCATTTCAACACTCCCCCTCAAGCTTGACCATGTGGAACAAGTCAAGCTTGGAATGCCATGAGATCTTCCTCATTAAAAACCTTACCAAAGAAAACCCTCCTTAGGGATAGAACCTTGATAAGGAAAAGAGTAAAGACCCCATGGCGAGGGGATCAGTTGTTTGGAGTGAGATCAATGAGTCCCAACCTAGAAAGGATGGAATCCATTGTCTTTAATCTCGCAGCCTTGGTGAACACATCAGCAAGTTGATCCTGACTCCTTGTATAGCATGGCAATATCACACCTGATACAATCATCTGTCTCACCTTATGACATTCAACTTCTATGTGCTTTGTTCTCTCATGGAAGACTGAGTTAGACGCAATGTGAATTGCTGCTTGATTATCACAGTGCATTGTCATGGGAGTGGTCTGTTCAATCTCCAGATGCTTCAGAATGCCCTTGATCCATACCAACTCGTTTGTCAGCTTCAACTTAGCCCTATACTCAGCCTCAGCACTTGAACAGGAAATAACCTTCTGCTTCTTACTCTTCCAAGTAACCAGGTTCCCTACAATGAATGTACAATACCTAGTAGTTGATTTCCTATCAACTCTATCTCCTGCCCAATCAGAATCACAATACCCAACTACTTTTGTACTGCCATTGCATCCCATCTACACTCCTTGTCCAGGCGTGCCACTCAAATACCTTAGTATCCTGTCAACCATCTTCCAGTGATGGACCTTTGGATCCTTCATATGCTGACTTACTTTATTCACTGCAAAACATAGATCTGGTCTTGTGATAGTCAAGTAGATCAGCTTCCCAACCATCTTCCTGTATAACTTTGCATCCTCAAACAACTGGTTCTCTTCAATCTCCCCCTCAAGTAGAACCTTATACCCCTCTTCAAGAGGTGTCTTGGCTATCTTTCCTCCAAGCACATCAGTCTCCTTCAACATATCCATCGTATACTTCCTTTGAGACATAAACAAACCCTCCTTAGATCTGCATATCTCAATCCCCAAGATATACTTCATCTCTCCCAAATCTTTGATATCAAACACTGACTTTAGAAACTCCTTAGTAGCTTTAATCCCAGCCTTATCACTTCCTGTGATGATCAAATCATCCACATACACCAATATCACAATGATCCCTGATGGAGTAACCAGAGTGAAGAGGGTGTGATCTAGTTCAGACTTTCTGAACCCTCTCCCATTTAGAGTTGTACTCAGCTTTCCATACCAGGCTCTAGGTGACTGCTTTAACATATATATAGCTTTCTTCAATCTCAACACATTTCCTGGTTTCACTAGATGCTCAAGACCAGGGGGCGGCAGCATATAAACCTCATCTTCAAGCTCACCTTGCAAGAAAGCATTCTTCACATCTATCTGCCATAAGTCCCACTCTAGGTTTGTAGCAATAGACAATACAATCCGAACTGTGTGAAGCTTAGCTACAGGAGAAAATTTTTCAATGTAATCTTCACCATAAGTCTGTGTAAAGCCTCTTGCTACTAACCTGGTCTTCTTCCTATCAATCTGCCCATTTGCACGGTATTTGATTGTAAATATCCATCTACTAGTCACAGCCTTCTTCCCCTTAGGTAGCTCACTCTCATACCATGTGTCATTTCTGATCATTGCATCCCTTTCATTACCCACTGACACTCTCCATTCTTTATCCTTCATGGCTTCTTCATAGGATCTTGGAACCTCATTCTCATCCAACTTACACATAAACACCATGTGTTCTTCTGGATACTCTGCACAGGAACACACGACTTGAGAAGGATGCTTCACAGCCTGGGCATTGTAGTACACTCTCGTGTTTACCCAGTTGGAAGGATCCCTCCTAACCCTTGTGCTCGTCCGCAAAGGCTGAACCTCTTCTTGAACTTCTGGAGGTGTCTCATTTACCTCCTCTCCACTAGACTGATCCAAATTCTCAGCCTCATGTGTCACCTCTTGATCATGATGACCTGAATCCTCTTGATGCAGCTCCTGCACTTCTGATTCAGACTCTTCTCCCCCCTCATGATCAAGAGGGGTTGTTCCTTCAGTTCCTCTAGCTTGATCAGAAGGAGGAGTGCCCCTTATCCCTTCATCTTAGGACATGTTTACCCCAAGCTTCTCCAATAAGAACTTCAGATTCAATGCCTTATCCTCTGGTTCTTTAGACATGTCTTCTAAGTCTTCCCATTTCTTTTCCTCATAATACCCCTTTGCCTCCATGAACTTCACATCTCTGGAAACCAACACTCTCCTTGTCACTGGATCATAGCACTTGTACCCCTTTTGAGTTACTGTGTAACCAATAAACATAGCTTTAGTACTCTTTGCATCCAACTTGTTCCTCTGCTCTCCAGGAATCAAGACATAGCACCGACACCCAAACACTCTCAAATGATTTATATATGGCTTGGTTTTGTTCAACACTTCATATGGGGACAGATTCTTCAACATCTTGGTTGGAATACGGTTGATAAGGTAGCATGCAGTCTGAACTGCATCACTCCAAAATCGCCTAGGGACATTAGCATGGTACATCATGGATCTAGCAACCTCCATAAGATGCCTATTCTTCCTCTCATCAACTCCATTCTGCTGTGGTGTGTACGGACAACTCGTCTGATGCACTATACCATGCTTGGCCAAGTGATTCTTGAAGGCATGACTAGTGTATTCTCCACCATTGTCTGACCTTAGTACCTTCACAGTAGCATTGTAATGATTAGTAACATATGCTTGGAAGTTTACAAAGTCGTCTAACACTCTATCCTTAGATGGAAGCAATGTGATCCAAGTATACTTAGACTTCTCATCAATAAACGTCACAAAATACTTCTGATTATCCCTAGACACACATGGAGATGTCCACACATCAGAGTGCATTAGATCAAAGCAGTTTTCATATATAGTCTCTGATGTTGGAAACACAGTCCTACAATGCTTTCCTAGGATGCAAGCTTCACACTCCAAATGATTGAATGATAGAGTACGTAAGATCAGTTCAATTGCACGAGTATGAGGGTGACCCAATCTAGCATGCCAAGTACTGCTATCAATACTATCAGTAGCACTACTTAAACAAATAGAGTCAAAGGGTTTAGAGAGCTTAGTCGTTTGGAGATGGTAGAGCTCATTTCTGCTGTCTCCTCGGCCAATGACTTGTCCGGACTCCAAGTCTTGAAACTCCACATCATTTGGCTTGAATACAACTTGGCAATTGAGATCCACAGTTGCTTTCTTCACAGATATCAGATTGGATGTGAACCGAGGTAGGTAGAACGCAACTGAATCCTTCTCAAACGACTTCAGATTGCCTATCCCCTCTATTGGGATCTGATCACCATTAGCTATCCTGACACTCCCTGTGGTGGCTTTTGTTAGTCAAAGAACACGTTTTTTTTTTGGTGGCCGGTGATGACGGTGGACGGTGGCCGTAATCATAGAAGACGGTTTGGTAGGTGGTGATTTGTCAACAATCGTGAGCTTCACCAACCTTCAATTTCTCCTATAAATAGAGGCATATGGTGCAGAGGCAAGAGCATCCCAGAAATCCAAAAAGAAAGAGAGAACAAGAAAGAAGAAGAAACTTTTTCATGAGAGAAAAAAAAAAAAACTTTTTTTTTTTCGGGTGTAAGTTGAGAGCTTGTAAAATTTCCCGGTGATAATAAAAAGATCGGTAGCAGGTCCCGGAGACGTAGGCACGATTGGCCGAACTCCGTTAACAATTTTGTGTGTTTTCTTCCCGCTCCCGCAAATTCTGATTTTTCCTCAAGGAAATTTGACCCGATATTTCCTAACAACTGGTATCAGAGCTACAGTGGGTTACTATTTAAAATCGGTTCATTGACGGAGGTGTTTTAAACACGGTGGTTTCAGAAACGATGGGAGGCGAAGACGGTTCAGCACACGGTATCGGGAAATTTGATGGTACAGACTATGCATTTTGGAGAATGCAAATTGAAGATTATCTGTACGGACGGAAGCTTCATCAACCACTGAGCAAGAAGCCTGAGAAGATGGATCAGGCTGAGTGGGAGCTCCTTGACAGACAAGTTCTGGGTGTTATAAGGCTAACACTGTCGAAGAACGTTGCTCACAACGTTGCGAAGGAGAAGACCACGGAAGGGCTCATGAAAGTTCTCTCGGATATGTATGAGAAACCTTCAGCAAATAATAAGGTATTTCTCATGAAGAAGCTCTTTCATTTGAAGATGGAAGAAGGTGGCCTGGTTGCCGCACATGTGAACGAGTTCAACACGATTGTCAACCAACTGTCATCCGTTGAAATCGAGTTTGATGATGAAGTGCGCGCATTGATCCTGTTGGCATCTCTGCCAAATAGTTGGGAGCCGATGAGGGCAGCGGTTAGTAATTCTGTCGGCACTCAGAAACTTAAATTTAATGATGTTAGAGATCGTATCCTTGCTGAGGAAGTTTGAAGGATAGACTCCGGAGAAGCATCAACGAGCTCTGCTTTCAATGTGGAAAACAGAGGTAGAAACCAAGACAGAAGTAACCGGAGTAAAGGTAGATCGAAGTCAAGGAATGGATGGGGTCAGTCCAAATTCAGACAGCCTCCGGAGTGCTGGAATTGTGGAAAGACAGGCCATATTAAGAAGAATTGCCGGGCACCACCTAAGAAGGAAGACAACAAGGGAGGCGGAGCTAATGCAGTGACACGTGAAATTGCTGATGCATTGGTAGTGTCTGTTGATTCCCCGAGGAAAAGTGAAGCTCGTGATGTAGCTAGAAACAACACCAAAGCATCAATCTCCTATGTTGATAACCCAGTCGATTCATGGGTTCTTGACTCAGGAGCGTCATTCCACACTACACCGCACCAAAACATTATGGAGAATTATGTTGCGGGAAATTACGGAAAGGTATATCTTGCTGATGGATTACCTTTGGACATAGTTGGTATTGGAGATATCAACCTGAAGATGTCAGATGGACGTGTGTGGAAGATTACGAAGGTTAGACATGTACCCAAGTTGATGCGAAACCTGATCTCGGTAGGTCAACTTGATGATACGGGGCATGATGTAAATTTTGGTGGTGGAGCCTGGAGAGTCAGGAAAGGTTCCATGGTGGTAGCTAGAGGTCATAAAAGAGGCACTCTTTATATGACGGCGAGTTATCAAGACACTGTTGCTGTTGTCGAGAATGCCAAACAAACCAAGTTGTGGCATTGTAGGTTGGGGCACATGAGTGAGAAAGGGATGAAACTCATGGTGGAAAATGGCGCTCTTCCGGATCTGAAGACGATGGATCATCAGATGTGTGAAAGCTGCATCCTTGGGAAACAGAAACGAGTTAGTTTCTCTAAAGGAGGAAGAGAGCCAAAATCTGAGAAGTTAGAGCTGGTGCACACTGACGTGTGGGGACCCGCTCTTGTTGCATCGCTGGGTGGTTCGTGCTACTATGTGACCTTTATCGATGACTCCACAAGAAAGGTGTGGGTTTACTTCATGAAGAACAAGTCTGAAGTGTTCTCGGTTTTCAAGAGATGGAAAGCCATGGTTGAGATTGAGACGAATCTCAAGTTGAAGTGTTTAAGGTCTGATAATGGTGGAGAGTATATCAGCGAGGAGTTCAAGAGATATTGCGCTGATAATGGAATCAAGATGGAGAAGACTATTCCGGGAACGCCTCAACAGAATGGAATAGCAGAAAGGATGAACCGGACCTTGAATGAGCGTGCAAGGAGCATGAGATTGCACTGTGGATTGCCAAAGACGTTTTGGGCAGATGCAATCAGTACCGCAGCTTTCTTAATAAATAGAGGACCGTCGGTGCCATTGGGATTTAAGATCCCTGAAGAAGCTTGGAGTGGAAAGAAAGTAAACCTTTCTTATCTAAAGGTGTTTGGATGTTTAGCTTATGTTCACATTGACGATGCTGCAAGAAGTAAACTTGACTCGAAGTCTAAGAAGTGTTACTTCATCGGTTATGGTGACACGGAGTTTGGTTACCAGTTTTGGGATGATGAAAATCGGAAGATCATCCGCAGCAAGAATGTTGTGTTCAACGAAGAAGCGTTGTACAAGGATAAGCTAAGAGAAGGCTCGGAGAGGAAAGAGCCTGGAGCTGTTGACTTAGATGATATCCTGACACCAGGGTTGCCACAGGATACCCCAACAGCAGAAGAAGAAATCTCTCAAGACGAGAGTGGTGAGGCTGAAGAGAGTGATGATTCTGAAGTGGTCCCATATACACCTATCACGGAGTTACGACGGTCAAGTAGAATCATCAGAAAGCCTGTAAGATTTTCTCCATCGCTTAACTACATTCTGCTCACAGATAGAGGCGAGCCTGAATGTTATGAGGAGGCTATGCAAGTTGATGAGTCGATCGTGGGAGCGGACTTGCATGAGATTAATAGCTTGAAGACGAAACTCTCGGAAGAGTTTGCGATGAAAGACCTTGGAGAAGCAAGGCAGATTCTAGGAATGAGAATCACTAGAAGCAAAGAGGGTCTCAAGCTATCACAAGAGGAGTATGTGAAGAAAGTCCTCAAGAGATTTAATATGGATGACGCAAAGCCAGTCAGTACTCCTCTGGCGAATCATTTTCGGTTATCCAGAGAACAGTCTCCAAAGACGGAAGACGAGATGGAATATATGGATAAGGTTCCATATGCTTCTGCTATAGGCAGCCTAATGTACGCGATGATATGTACAAGGCCAGACATTGCACATGCAGTGGGAGTCGTCAGCAGATTTATGAGCAATCCAGGAAAGGAACATTGGGAAGCCGTCAAGTGGATTTTCAGATACATGAAAGGAAATCCAAGCCTTTCACTATGTTTCACGAAGTCTGAGACTGGATTGCAGGGATATGTTGATGCTGACAATGGAGGTGACATTGACAGCACGAAGAGCACAACTGGATATGTCTACACTTTTGGCGGTACTGCAATTTGTTGGGTTTCAAAGTTGCAGAAAATTGTATCTCTATCAAGCTGTGAAGCTGAGTATGTTGCGGTGACGGAGGCAACAAAAGAGATGATATGGCTACAATCTTTTCTAGAGGAGTTAGGCCATGACCAAGGGAAAAGTGTATTGTACTGCGATAGTAAAAGCGCCATCGACTTGGCAAAGAATCCAGTTTACCATGCTCGGACGAAGCACATACATCGTCGATATCATTTCATCAGACAAGCATTGGAAGATGAAATGTTGGTGCTTGAGAAGATCCCAGGAAGTAAGAATCCGACAGACATGTTAACGAAGGTCGTGCCGCGCGATAAGCTGAGGTTATGTGCAACCTCAGTTGGCTTGTCGGAGTAACAAGCTGGGAAGACCTGCTACATTGATCAAGGTGTGAAGACAGATTGAAATCAGTCTACAAGTGGGAGATTGTTAGTCAAAGAACACGTTTTTTTTTGGTGGCCGGTGATGACGGTGGACGGTGGCCGTAATCAAAGAAGACGGTTTGGTAGGTGGTGATTTGTCAACAATCGTGAGCTTCACCAACCTTCAATTTCTCCTATAAATAGAGGCGTATGGTGCAGAGGCAAGAGCATCCCAGAAATCCAAAAAGAAAGAGAGAACAAGAAAGAAGAAGAAACTTCTTCGTGAGAGAAAAAAAAAAAAAAAAACTTTTTTTTTCGGGTGTAAGTTGAGAGCTTGTAAAATTTTCCGGTGATAATAAAAAGATCGGTAGCAGGTCCCGGAGACGTAGGCACGATTGGCCGAACTCCGTTAAAAATTTTGTGTGTTTTCTTCCCGCTCCCGCAAATTCTGATTTTTCCGCAAGGAAATTTGACCCGATATTTCCTAACAGCTTTGATATTACTCATCAAACTCCTATCAATGATCAGGTGATGGGTTGCTCCAGAATCCACTATAATAGGATTAGTAGCCTCTCCACCAACACTAGAGTGTCTCCTTTGCTTCCTGGTTGTAACCAAAGCTTAGATGTGCTCCATAAATGTCTCCCAATCATTCCTCGTAATAGGACCATCAGCTCTTGATATCTCTGGTTCATTGGATCCCAATCTTTCTCCTACTGACTCACCCATGTAAGCTGAATAGGAGCATTCTCCTCTGACCATATGCTGTGTCACTTCCTTGATCAGTATCCTTAGGTGCTTTTCCAGCCTGGGAGGATGTATGTTTGTCTTCCCATACTTTACCTTAGCTTTCTTGACCCCGGAAAGCTTCCTCAGTCTTCCTTTCTTACGTCTCATACCACTCTTCTCACAAGCTGGTTGCTTGTTCAGTTTAGGACCGCTTTGTTCTCTTTGAACCAAAGTACCTACACCATCCGCATCAATGAGCTCTAACCACAAGTATTTGAGCTTCCTTATCAGCTGATTGAACTCGTCCTTTCTCTGCTCTAAGTCTCTGATAACCTTCTCAGCTACACAGACCCCCATCAGATTGAACTTGTTCCCAAACACTGCGTCAAGTCTTTCCCATATCTCCTTTACGGCTTGACATTGCTTATACACTTCCACAAACGATTTTGAGAGAGATCTATGGATGATCTCAAGTGCTTTTATGTCTTCTCTGACCCACTTGTCTTCATCCTTCATGTCATCTATATGACCTTCCCAAGTAGTCATATCCTCAAAAGCTTCCACCTTTTCGTGACTACTCCACAAACCATGGCTTTCCAAAGATGTTTCAACAGATCCGGACACCTCCTCATAGGTTATCCCTTCCTGCAACACCTCAATCACAGATCTAGACTTCACTTTCACTCTGTGGTCGTTGGTTTCAATTAGAACCTATCACCCAAACCTAGAAAAATGAAGAACAGAAACCCAGAATCACCAAGAACACGAAGAACACCAAAAACCACCAAGAACAAAGAACCCAGATTTTGACAATATACACTCACCCCTTTGATGAACCTGGCTCTGATACCATATTCACTTTTGATTTAGTGAGTGTAAAGGCACGAGTTTAAGAGAGAAACAGATTGATTGTATGAGAGATTAGAGATATTAGAGAGAATAAAGAAAATAAAGAGAGTAACGAGAGAGAGAGAGGTTTAAACTCGGTTAATTGATGAAAATGAGAGAGTTACTGTGAGAATAGATGAATTATGAGAAGAGAATGATGGACTTGAAGGTTAACTTATGGGAGAACAGAGACTGGGCGAGAGAGGGAACAAGTATGGTGTATGAGAGATTGTGAACCAGAGAATAAGTGAAGGAGAATAAGTTAAGGAGGAGGCTCAACTCTCCTTGGAGATTTCCTTGATTACATGTGAGGCCTTTATAGCCAGGACACAAGCAACTCACAAGACTACAAACACATTAAACTAACAATATAAGAGGAAACTAAACTAATAATATTGTATGGAAAGATGATTCAGAACTGGCTGGATAGACTGGTGTAGAGCAGGCTGGTGTGGATAGACTGGTTTAGAGCAGGCTGGTGTGGACAGTCTGGCATGTTCAGAGGAGGAGAAAGAGACAGGAGGAGAGGCACAACCTTCCTTGGTGATAGTGACATGTCTACACAACTCTTTATGCACCCCATGTGCCTTCTTCTTGCTTAATTCAACCCAGATTAGTCCAATTGGATTCAAACTGAATTTCCTTGACTTCTGGAACTTCAGCCACGTCCAAAAGGTCTTCCCCACTCATTCCTTGCCTTGCAAGTCAAGTAAGGTTCTGTTTTTGATGAGCTGTAGGGAGCTTCAAATCTCCTTACTTTGCTGTCCCGGTTTGAACCTTAATCCAGTTTGCTTCTCTTCTTCTCTTCTTCTCTTTCTTTCATTATTCCAACACTCCCCCTCAAGCTTGACCATAGGAATCCTTGAACAAGCTTGGAACTGAGATTACTTGCCTCATTAAAAACCTAATTATAGGGAAAAAGAGTACAAGCAATCCAGCCTAGGTTTAGATAAATTTATTGGCCAGGAAGGGCGCCACTCCTTTCTTGCTTCACACTCAATTGGTTCCATTTGAACCTTCTTCTTATTTCACAGCTTGTCTCCCCCTTGTTTCTGAGTTCTTGCCTTCTTCATGGGTTGAGATCAAGCCAACATGTCTTTGGGATGATAATGAGGAGTGTCTGCCCTCCTGGATTGCACTTGAATTCCTTACTTGATCCTTCTTCAGAATGGCCTTGTAACGTGACTTGTAGAACTGACTTGATAGGGGGACTTTGCAAAGAGTTAGCTGCCATCTTTTCAGTAAACTGCCTTCTCTTTGCTCAGCCAAGTATATCCCTGGTCAACTCCACTTTTTTCTTTGCTTCAGCTTCAACAATGGGTCATTGGCTTCTCATTAACACCCCTCCTCAAGCTTGACCATAGAATGAGAGTATATGGCCAAGCTTGAAGTTGAGAGCTAATGACAGCCAACACCTTGAGACCACAACCCTCTTGGCTTGAATTGTGGCCTTTCTCTCTTGAGGAACCTCCTGTTCACCCTCTTGGCTTCAGGTAAGACCTCTTGAGCAATCTCTCCACGGCACCAATCATCCTCTCTACCATCATGGAAGTTAATGGACACAATCAGTGTCCAAAGTGTTGTTGGGAAGTGGGCAATCTCTCCATGGTCAGGAATGTACATCTTCAGTAAGCTCTGAACTCATGGGCTTCTTCTCTTTATTTTAAGGAGGCACAGCTTATCAAGAACCTGAGCTGGTTTCTTGAACCTCCACCCCATGGGGGCTTAGTGACACAAAAGTTGTTTGAGGTGTGGATTGACTGTCCAACACCTCTTCTCCTTGATTTCCTCCTTCTTGGCAGGGACACACTTCAAACCCCTCCTATCCTCTTGCTGGGCTTGGGTCTTGGGGATCACAGAATAAGCTTCAGCTTTATTGGCCAGATAATAGTTTGAACAGCCTAGCTTTGATGCTTCTTCAGTGACTTTCCTCCAACAACAATTTTCTCCATGGTTTTTCTTCAGCATTTTGGACAGGAGGAGGTGGGTTGGTTTCTTCTTTGGACCCCTTGAAGTCTCTGGAGTCTCCATTTCAGTTTCAGTCTCCATCTTGGAGAGTTTTGGACCAGTGGACAAAAGAGTGTTGCTACTGGTTTTGCAAGAACTGGATCAGAAACTGATCTTGGATGAAGCTTGCTTGACTTTTCTGGAGCTTCCTTGAGTTTCAAAGACTGGTATACTCCCTTATCCTAATTTCTGGTGAGGTTCTTCCCTCTTGGAAGACCTTTGGACCAGTAGATAAAGAGATGTATCCAAGGCAGTTTTAAAGAGAAATTTTGACAGAGATTTTGCGGAAGTGAGAATAGGTTTTCAGGAGCTTTGATGCTCTGATACCATGTGAGAATAGATGAATTATGAGAAGAGAATGATGGACTTGAAGGTTAACTTATGGGAGAACAGAGACTGGGCGAGAGAGGGAACAAGTATGGTGTAAGAGAGATTGTGAACCAGAGAATAAGTGAAAGAGAATAAGTGAAGGAGGAGGCTCAACTCTCCTTGGAGATTTCCTGGATTACATGTGAGGCCTTTATAGCCAGGACACAAGCAACTCACAAGACTACAAACACATTAAACTAACAATATAAGAGGAAACTAAAGTAATAATATTGTATGGAAAGATGATTCAGAACTGGCTGGATAGACTGGTGTAGAGCAGCCTGGTGTGGACAGACTGGTTTAGAGCAGGCTGGTGTGGACAGTTTGGCATGTTCAGAGGAGGAGAAAGAGACAGGAGGAGAGGCACAGCCTTCCTTGGTGATAGTGACATGTCTACACAACTCTTTATGCACCCCATGTGCCTTCTTCTTGCTTAATTCAACCCAGATTAGTCCAATTGGATTCAAACTGAATTTCCTTGACTTCTGGAACTTCAGCCACGTCCAAAAGGTCCTCCCCACTCATTCCTTGCCTTGCAAGTCAAGTAAGGTTCTGTTTTTGATGAGCTGTAGGGAGCTTCAAATCTTCTTACTTTGCTGTCCCAGTTTGAACCTTAATCCAGTTTGCTTCTCTTCTTCTCTTCTTCTCTTTCTTTCATTATTCCAACAGTTACAACATATATAGAGTCAGATACAAGGGTTTTCGTGGAGGAATCAAAAGATGCTTTGGTATCTTCTTTTCTGGCCACATAAACTCCTTTTAGCTCCTTCCTTGCTGGCCACAAAAGCTTCTTTTACTTTCCAGCTGTGCCAGCCTGTCCAAGACTCTCTCCTTATCCTTTCCAACGCCTATAACAAGAGGATAAGGGTAAAGGTAACTTCTTCTTGATAGAAAAGTTACCCGGGTAACTTTGGTAAGTTTTGGTTGAGGTTTGGTCGACCCGGAATGGTACGGCCTGTACGGCCTGTACGGCATGTACGGCCTGTACGGACTGGTCGATCCAAACTCTCCCAAAACCTTCCCAAACCTTCCTTCGCTTCAGCCACATCAAACCCCACATCACTTCTCTTTATGTACTCACTCATTTCAACACTTAATACCTTCCTTGTCATTCCCAGTTATAATGATATCATCAACATAGACTAGGAGGACAATGATACCTGATGTAGAGGCAAGAGTGAACAGGGTGTGATCAAGCTCGGATTTGATGAAGCCACGGCCATTCAGGGTAGTGCTTAACTTGTGATACCAGGCTCTTGGAGACTGCTTCAACCCATAGATAGCCTTCCTTAGCCTCAGAACATTTCCTGGCTTTACTAGACTCTCAAGGCCCGGAGGGGGATACATATACACTTCTTCTTCCAATTCACCTTGCAAGAAAGCATTCTTCACATCCATTTGCCATAGGTTCCGCCCCAAGTTGGTTGCAATGGAGAGAACAATTCCAATAGTATGGAGCTTTGCCACAGGAGCAAAGGTGTCAACATAGTCCTCTCCATAGGTTTGGGTGAAACCTCTTGCAACAAGTCTGGTCTTCTTCCTTTCGATCTTCCCATTTGGTAGATACTTGATGGTGAAGATCCATCTACTAGTAACAGCCTTCTTTCCTTTTGGCAGCTCACTCTCATACGAAGTCTCATTCTTGATCATAGCACCTGCTTCATCACTTACTGATTTCTTCCATTCTTTATCCTCCATAGCTTCCTCATAAGACCGTGGAACCTGAAATCCATCCAAACTACTGATGAAAGCACAATGCTCCTTAGGAAACTCGGCAAAGGAGCAGACAACTTGACTAGGGTGAGCAACAGCTTGGGCATTATTGTAGACCCTAGTATTCACCCAATTAGATGGATGTCTTCTCACTCTAGTACTTCTCCTTAATGGGACTTGAACTTCCTCAACTGCTTCCTCATGCTCATTTTGGCCTTCTGGTTCAGGTACTTCATTTGCTTCCTCATGTTCCATCACACCTTGATCAGGACTTCCAGTGTTCTCGTCCTCTATATCATCATCTCCTGGTTCATTTCCCCCCCTCATGATCAAGGTGGGATGGTTCTTCAGCTTCATGTGGTTCAGGTACCCTTTGCTGATCTTGGGTCAGATTAATCCCAAGTCCTTCCATTATCATCCTAAGACTTGCAGCCTTATTAGATGGTTGAGCTAGATCCTTAAGATCTTCCCAGCTCTTCTCTTCATAGTATCCCCTTGAATCAAGAAATTTGACATCCCGAGATACTAACAGCTTCCTTTGTTGAGGGATCAAAGCATTTGAATCCCTTCTGACTTGTGGAGTAGCCAATGAACATGGCTTTAGTTCTCCTAGGTTCCAACTTGTTCCTCATTTCTCCTGGCACCAGCACATAGCACAAGCACCCAAATACTCTTAGATGATCCAAAGAGGGCTTAACCTTGTTCAGGACTTCAAATGGAGACTGATCCTCTAAGACTCTGGTTGGTATCCGGTTGATGAGATAGCAAGCAGTCATTACAGCATCACTCCAGAACCTCTTTGGAACATTGGTTTGAAACATCATCGACCTTGCTACTTCCATCAGGTGCCTGTTCTTCCTTTCAGCCACTCCATTTTGTTGTGGAGTGTAAGGGAAGCTCGTTTGATGTAGGATCCCATGTTGAGCTAGATGATCTTTAAAAGCATGACCCATGTATTCCCCACCATTGTCTGATCTGAAAATCTTAATCTTGACATTATAATGGTTAGCAATATAAGTCTGAAAAATTTTAAATGCATCAAGTGTGAGTTTATGAGAATTAAAGAGAGATTAAGTCAAGAACAGAGGAGTTCTGCTCAAGAACATGAAGAACAGCAAGAGAGAGAGGAGAATTTTGAGTGAGAGAGAGAGAGAGTTTAGGGAACCAGAATTGATTTTTATTTCCCTTGCCTTATTCAGAAACCTAATACAGAGTATTTAAAGACAAACAATGGGCACAAGTGGGCAAAAGTCGCCAAGGAAAAGAATAAACAAAGAGGAGAGAGGTCTGGTAGGTTCAGACTGAAAATGACAGGTCCCAAGCCTTAACCAAACATGTGATCTGTGATTCAAACCTTCTCCAACGGATCTATGCCTCTTCTGCCGACATGAAACCATTTAAATAAGTCTCCTTGAGTCTCTTAGGTCTCTTTTAACAAGGCAGATGGATAGCTTGCACCAGAAGGTATCTTTTAGGTTGTACGGACAACCTTGCTTCTCAAGGCAATTCCAAACTTGATTAATATGAAACCATCCATTCTCCTTGTTCTTTATTTCTTCATCTCAACACTCCCCCTCAAGCTTGACCATAGGGACTGGTCAAGCTTGGAAACCATGAAGCATTCCCTCATTAAAACCTTAGCTTGGAAAAAACCACATGGGATAAAAACCAAGCCAAGGAAAAAGAGTAGAATACCTCATGGCAAAGAGGATCAGTGAGATGAGAGTTCTATGAGTCCAAGTTTGGAATGTATGGACTCACAGACCTTAGAGCTTGCTGCCTTGGTGAAGATGTCTGCCAACTGATCTTCACTTCTAGTGTAACATGGCAAGATGATTTTTTGCTCCACAGCTTGTCTGACCTTATGGCAATCCACCTCAATGTGTTTAGTCCTCTCATGGAACACACTGTTGGAAGCAATGTGAATTGCTGCTTGGTTGTCACAGTGGAAGGTGATGGGAGTTGTAGTTTCTATACCCAAGTCCCTTAGCAGGTTTCTGATCCAAATGAGCTCACTAGTGAGCTTCCTCATTGATCTATATTCTGCTTCAGCACTTGAGCATGATACTATCTTCTGTTTCTTGCTCTTCCAAGTGACCAAGTTGCCTCCAATGAAGGTGCAATAGCCTGTTGTAGACCTCCTGTCTACTCTATCTCCAGCCCAATCTGCATCACAATACCCAACAATTTCCGTGCTCTTGTTACATCCCAACCATACTCCTTGTCCTGGTGCTTCTCTTAGGTATCTCAAGATCCTTTCCACCATGTTCCAGTGATGTATCTTGGGCGCTTGCATATATTGGCTGACTTGATTCACAGCAAAGCACACATCTGGTCTGGTGATGGTAAGATAGATCAGCTTCCCAACCATTCTCCTATATTGCTTGACATTTCCATATGGCTTATCTTCAATCTCCCCCTCACGCAAGACCTTGTATCCATCTTCTAGTGGTGTCTTAGTAGCTCTTCCACCTAGGTCACCTGCCTCACTCAGCAAATCAAGTGTGTACTTCCTTTGGGATAGGAACAGCCCCTCTTTAGATCGGCATATCTCTATCCGTAGAAAGTACTATAACTCACCCAAGTATTTGATATCAAATGATGATTTAAGAAAGGTTTTAGTTAAGATAATACCTTCCTTGTCACTTCCAGTGATGATGATATCATCCACATACACTAGTATCACCACAATTCCTTGTGGACTGGTGAGGGTGAAGAGTGTGTGATCAGCTTCAGATTTCACAAATCCTTTTCCATTGAGGGTGGTACTGAGTTTGTGATACCAGGACCTTGGAGATTGCTTCAACCCATATGGCTTTCTTCAGTCTAAGGACATTTCCAGGCTTGACAAGGTACTCTAGGCCAGCAGGTGGTCTCATGTAGACTTCATCTTCAAGCTCTCCTTGTTGGAAAGCATTCTTTACATCCATCTGCCACAGACCCCACTCCAAGTTGACTGCCAAGGAGAGAATGATCCTTATTGTGTGAAGCTTAGCTACTGGTGCAAAGGTGTTAGGGTAGTCTTCTCCATAAGTTTGAGTAAATCCTCTTGCAACAAGCCTTGTCTTGCGCCTCTCCACAGTACCATCAGCATTGTATTTGATTGTGAAGATCCACATGCTTGTTACTGCCTTCTTGCCTTTTGGAAGTTCCACTTCATACCAAGTGTCATTTACAATCATGGCATTGGTTTCATTCCCAACTGAGTCTCTCCACTCTTTGTGTTCCATAGCTTCTTCATAAGACCTTGGGATGTATTCTTGGTCAAACTCTCCAATGAACACTACATGTTCCTTAGGATACTGAGCTAGAGAACACATAGCTTGAATTGAGATTTTGAGAGAATAAGAGTAGAATAATCGAGAGTAAGAGAGAAAGAGTGATAGATTGAGAGATTAGAAGAGAATGTGCTCGATGTTCATGATGAACTCGAGAGAGAGAAGAGAGAAACACAAAAGAAAGAAATGGTTTGCTTGATTCATTATTATGAGAGGAGATACAAATATATAGAGAGTGATTTAGGTTTACAATGGATACAAAAGCAAAGGCTATGAAGAGGGAGACGTGGCTGGTCAAGGGAAGAGGAGCGCCTGGTTTGAACTTGTGGATTAGGGTGCGAGATGCTTTTGGCATCTTGACCAGATGCCTTCTCCTTTCCAGCCTTGGACAGGCTGTCTTGGTCAAGCTTGACCCCTTATCCGCGATGTTTAATTTTTAGAGTATGGACTCGTGTGTGTGAAGAACAGGATGAACAATCCCCTTTGGGGTAAGAGAGAACACGAAATGGTGAAGAGAGTGGATCTGGTTCTGCTTGTGTATACTTGAACCAGAAACAGAGATTAGGAGATTAAGAGAGAGAGATTTGATAGATTAAGAAAGGGATAGATTAGAGAGAATCTGGAATAAGAACACTAAGCTTGACATGAAGTGGAGAGGGGAAATCCCCTTACTCCCTTAAGAGCTTTCAAATCGCCTACTACAACCATTTATAGGCTTTACAAGTTTCTGGATCATAAACCTAAATCTAATGGCTGAGATAGCACTTGAGAATGAATGGCTAGGATGGATGGCGAGTTTGAATCTGGTCAAGGGAAGGACGGCATGTGATTGGCTGTCCATAGGCTCCTCTGAATCAGGCTGGTTCTTTGGCCAGATACATAGTCTCTTTTGCTCTTCCTTTCCAGCAAGTGACAACCAGAACCAGCCTGTCACGCCCCTTATCTTCTTGGTATCTTATTGATGCCATTTTGATTCCTTTGCTCTTCCTTTCCAGAAAGTAACAACCAGAGCCAGCCTGTCACGCCCCTTATCTTCTTTCTTGCACAAGGCATCTTCTTGGTATCTTCTAGATGCCATTTTGATTCCTCTTGATCAGAATATTTTGGTTTAAGTCCCGGACTTTGCACGGACCACTAGGGAGTGTACGGACATGTTATGGTCCGTACACTTTTGCCCTATTTTTGCACAAAGCCTAAAACACTTCAAATGGTTGAGTATCAAAGTTTTGGGTCGACATTGGTCCGTACAGTCCGCACAAGTCCGTACAGGTCCGTACAGAATCCGTACGGGTCGCCCTATTTTTGCACACTCGACCATTTGATCCCAAATGGTTCCTAAAGTCCCTCCTGGACTTAATCTTCACTTTACATTAGCTTCAGGACTTTCCTTGGCACCTTTAAACCCTCCTAAAGTCTTCTTAGACAATCTCCGGGGGTCTTGCCCTATTTTTGCACAAGACCCAAATCTCACCCAAACTCATCCTTTTACTCCATTTCATATCTTCAAGTTAATACTCCCCCTCAAGCTTGACTCTAGTGATCCTAAGTCAAGCTTGGAACCTTGAAGAGTCTCCTCATTAAAAACCTTATCAAAGAAAACCCTTTTGGGATAAGACCTTGATAAGGAAAAGAGTAAGATCTCCAAGGCCTAGGGATTGGCCAGTGAGTTCTTTGTGTCTCAACCAGTGTGGTGGACACAAAGAACTCTGGATCATGGCCCTCACTGTGGTGCAAGTCTGGACCGACTCTCATTGCACACCACTAACTCTTCTTGAGCTCATCTAGCTCATCTCATACTGCTCTTGGTCTATCCCCTTTCACCCAACTTCTTGTTGGGTTAAGTGCTCGGATTACAAAGATACAAACTCCATTGAGTACCATCTTCTTTCTCTGCCTTGGTTGCTTCTTCTTCTTGAATAACCACCAAGGACTCCATCTTCACAGATCATTGAAGCTTCTCAATACTCCCCCTCAAGCTTGGAAGGACAGCTTCATGATCTTGATCAACACACCACTGCCCACTCCTTTCTGATCACGCCACCTTGAATGGAATGCCGGGAGATACCTCAGCTAACTCTTCAACCACCTCACTTCAGAAGCCGCATTGTAGAGTCACCTTCTTCTTCACACATCCAAGAGTGCTCTGACCACTCTCTTGTCTAGACTCGCCACTGTCTTAACCTGGATGGCTCCATCTTCTACTCATGGTGGAATGGTGAGGAGTAACCAGGTCTTGAACTTAGATCATCAGGTAGCTCACTCAAGTCCCCACCTCTAGCTTGAATTGAGTTTAGGTTCAAGCTTGAAAGTGAGCCTGAATAAGCATCCAAACCAGGAGCACACCACCCCAACAGCTTCGCTTAAATCACTGGTCCACCTTCATGTCTTCAGCTCCAAGTACCCTCAGGTCACCGGCCTCCTCAAGCTTCAGTGATGACCTTGCCTTGTGCATCTTCACGAACCAGGAGCACAACACTCCAACAGCTGCGCTTAGACTACTGGCTTCATGCACAAGCACCAACAACTCTCCACTGCCTCAGCAATGGGCAAGTCTTCCTCTTTGTTCCGGATTTATGCTGAACAAGGACACTCCTTGTGAACCTGAAACAACACTCAAACTCCAAACAAGATAAGACACACTTGCATTGGGATCAAGTTTGATCACCAATGTCACAAGCTTTGCACTTAGATAGTATCTCATTGTCATTAAGATCCATCTAATGCAAGCTTACCACTCTCTAAATGCAATGGATGAACTGATCAGGAACACTCACAAAGCAATTAGGCAATAAACTCCTGCCTTAAATGACCCTTAGACTCAAGTCTAGGTGTCTCAACCTTATGGCAGTAACAATGATAAACGAATGCAACAGTCTTAACCTATTCTATTCATGAAAACAAGCCGGATTAGACACACAATCTATCATCCTAGCAAGACAACCATTAAGAATAGAGACTAAGCAACATTATCATTTCCAAATACCAGACCCAAATGCTTCACTTTAATCAGTTCTATTCATGTATGCAAGCAGATTCAGAACATACTATCTAATATCAAGACAAGCATCATTTAGAACAGGAGCAAGCATTTCAATAACTCAAACAACCAAACGAGTCATTTTAAACACAACCTGGAACAGATTCTAAACTTTTTACATCTAGCAATCTTTAAACACATTCTCAGGTCTCAACACACCACACACACACATTTTCAGTTCATAAAGTTCATAAAGGATCAAGCTTTAATCAAGGGAAAGAGGTTTCCTTACAATCAAGGAACTAGTGTTAGTTTCTTGAACCACCTTTGATTCATGGACATGATAAGAGCTATTGGTGTTGACCCCAACATCTCCTTCCTCCATGGACCTTCCCCTTGGACTCCATGTCAAAGACCCCACCTTTCTTCATACTTGAGACGCCCCCACCAGTAACAAGGTGAAAGCTTTCACCTTTCTTCCTGGTTTTTGAATAAGAACACAACCGGACTGTTGTTGATGAAGAGGGTAGCTAATCCACTCCATAACTTCTGGATCCGTGGCTCTCCTTTCTTCTGGACGGGTATGAGAGAGTATGAGTCTTCAAGAACACTTTCTGGGCAGCAGATGAACACCTTCTTGTAGAGGTTTAACCGGCTGGAAAGGAAGTGTCTTTTGGGCTTTAATGGACATGAGAGTGAGCTTAGATCTTCAGCGGATGAAGGAACCAAGTTCTGATGAACCTGGCTCTGAAACCATGTAGAATTTTCAGAGTATGGACTCGTGTGTGTGAAGAACAGGATGAACAATCCCCTTTGGGGTAAGAGAGAACACGAAATGGTGAAGAGAGTGGATCTGGTTCTGCTTGTGTATACTTGAACCAGAAACAGAGATTAGGAGATTAAGAGAGAGATTTGATAGATTAAGAAAGGGATAGATTGGAGAGAATCTGGAATAAGAACACTAAGCTTGATATGAAGTGGAGAGGGGAAATCCCCCTTACTCCCTTAAGAGCTTACAAATCGCCTACTACAACCATTTATAGGCTTTACAAGTTTCTGGATCATAAACCTAAATCTAATGGCTGAGATAGCACTTGAGAATGAATGGTTAGGATGGATGGCGAGTTTGAATCTGGTCAAGGGAAGGAAGGCATGTGATTGGCTGTCCATAGGCTCCTCTGAATCTGGCTGGTTCTTTGGCCAGATACATAGTCTCTTTTGCTCTTCCTTTCCAGCAAGTGACAACCAGAACCAGCCTGTCACGCCCCTTATCTTCTTGGTATCTTATTGATGCCATTTTGATTCCTTTGCTCTTCCTTTCCAGAAAGTAACAACCAGAGCCAGCCTGTCACGCCCCTTATCTTCTTTCTTGCACAAGGCATCTTCTTGGTATCTTCTAGATGCCATTTTGATTCCTCTTGATCAGAACCATTTGGTTTAAGTCCCGGACTTTGCACGGACCACCAGGGAGTGTACGGACAGGTTATGGTCCGTACACTTTTGCCCTATTTTTGCACAAAGCCTAAAACACTTTAAATGGTTGAGTATCAAAGTTCTGGGTCGACATTGGTCCGTACAGTCCGCACAAGTCCGTACAGGTCCGTACAGAATCCGTACGGGTCGCCCTATTTTTGCACACTCGACCATTTGATCCCAAATGGTTCCTAAAGTCCCTCCTGGACTTAATCTTCACTTTACATTAGCTTCAGGACCTTCCTTGACACCTTTAAACCCTCCTAAAGTCTTCTTAGACAATCTCCGGGGGTCTTGCCCTATTTTTGCACAAGACCCAAATCTCACCCAAACTCATCCTTTTACTCCATTTCATCTCTTCAAGTTAATACGCGAGCCACTTCTTTACCGAGTAACCAACAAGTTAACCTTCTTCCTTTTTACCCACCAAGGTTATCTTCTTCCTTCTGCCTTGTCACCCAAGTCTCGGCTATGGATGTACGAACCATGAGTTGTACGGATCCGTACAACTTGACCCGGTTTTTGCAGAAGACCAAAATGTGATTTGGTCGAGTTTAAAGTATTTTGGGTCGAGTGGTCCGTACGGTCGGCCGTACCGTCCGTACGGTCTGTACCATCCGTACACTCACCCCAAATTTGCACAACCTTCCCTTTGATCCCAAATTCCATCCTAAACCCTTTAAACCTCCTCTCTTTATTACCTCAGATCAACACTCCCTCTCAAGCTTGACCATGTGGAACAAGTCAAACTTGGAATGCTATGAGGATGGTTGACTTCCTATCAGCTCTATCTCCTGCCCAATCTGCATCACAGTACCCCACCACTTCAGTGCTCTCATTGCACCCCATCCATACACCTTGGCCTGGTGATCCATTCAGGTAACTTAGGATCCGTTCAACCATCCTCAAGTGATGTTCCCTTGGTTCTTGCATGTGCTGGCTCACCTGGTTCACAGCAAAACAGATATCAGGACGGGTAATGGTCAAGTATATTAACTTACCAACCATCCTCCTGTAGAGTTTAGGATCTTCAAGGTATGGACTGTTCTCAATTTCCCCCTCTCGTGGTACTTTGTACCCATCCTCCAATGGCATTTTTGCTATCTTCCCACCAAGTTTACCTGCATCTCTTAAAAGATCAAGGGTGTATTTTCTTTGGGACATGAACAAGCCTTCCTTGGGTCTACATATCTTAATTCCAAGGAAGCATTTCATCTCCCCTAAGTCTTTAATTTCAAACACAGATTTTAGATAGTCTTTCGTATCTCGTATACCTGCTTTGTCACTCCCGGTTATGATGATGTCATCAACATAGACCAGAAGGACAATGATACCTGAGGTTGTGATGAGGGTGAAGAGAGTGTGATCTAACTCAGACTTCCTGAAGCCTCGCCCATTCAGAGTGGTGCTTAGCTTGTTGTACCAGGCTCTAGGCGACTGCTTTAGACCATAGATAGCTTTCTTCAACCTCAACACATTTCCCGGTTTCACAAGGCTCTCAAGACCTGGTGGAGGCTTCATGTAGACTTCATCATCAAGTTCTCCTTAAAGAAAGGCATTCTTGACATCCATTTGCCAAAGATCCCACTTCAGATTGGTTGCCACTGATAGAACAATTCGAATAGTATGGAGCTTCGCAACTGGAGCAAAAGTGTCAAGATAGTCTTCTCCATATGTTTGAGTGAACCCTCTAGCCACTAGCCTTGTCTTCCTTCTATCTATCTTCCCATTTGGTAAGAACTTGATGGTGAATATCCACATACTGCTTACTGCTTTCTTCCCTTTAGGCATCGAACTTTCATACAATGTCTCATTCTTGATCATGGCATTAGCCTCATCCGCAACTGAGGCTCTCCATTTCTCATCCTTCATAGCCTCTTCATATGATCTTGGCACTTGGCTTTCATCCAGGCCAGTTATAAACGCACAATGCTCTTTTGGAAGCTTGGCAAAAGAACATACCACCTGACTTGGATGAGCTACTGCTTGGGCATTGTAGTACACCCGAGTGTTAACCCAGTTTGAAGGGTCTCTCCTCACTCTCATACTTCTCCTCAGAGGTGGAGCTTCTTCCACTGGTTCCTCATGACCTTCTCCTTGAGGTCCATTGACTTCTTCAATTCCTTCTTCACTTGCTGCCTCACCTTGATCATGATCTCCTGAGTATCCCTCATTTTGACCCTCTTCGGCCTCAGGTCCATTTCCCCCTTCATGATCATGGTGAGTTTGATCTTCAGCTTCATGAGTGTTAGGCCCTTCCTGCCTCCTCTGATCCTGGGTTGTGTTGATCCCAAGACCTTCAAGAATGATCCTAAGGCTTGCTGCCTTATCAGATACTTGGGATAGATCCTTCAAATCATCCCAACTCTTCTCTTCATAGTAACCTCTTGACTCCACAGACTTCACATCCCTGGACACCAGAACTCGCCTCATCTTTGGATCAAAACACTTGTAGCCCTTCTGAGTTGTAGAGTAGCCAATGAACATTGCCCTTGTGCTCTTTGGTTCCAGTTTGTTCCTCAATTCCCCGGGAACCAGAACAAACATAGACATCCAAACACCTTTAGATGACTTAAGGCCGGCTTCTCCTTGTTTAGAACTTCAAAAGGTGCCTTGTCATCTAGAACTCTGGTAGGTGTTCTATTGATCAAGTAGCAAGCAGTCATCACCGCATCACTCCAAAACCTTTTGGGGACATTGGACTAGAACATGATTGACCGAGCCACCTCCATAAGATGCCTATTCTTCCTCTCAGCCACTCCATTTTGTTGTGGCGTGTAAGGGCAGCTTGTTTGGTGAAGGATCCCATGTTGAGTTAGATGTTGCTTGAATGAAAGGCTTGTATACTCACCACCATTATCAGACCTGAAAATCTTAATCTTGGCATGGTAACGGTTAGTCACATAAGCCTGAAAACTTCTAAATGCATCAAGCACTCCATCCTTAGTTTGAATGAGTGTTATCCAGGTGTATTTCGATTTTTCATCAATGAATGTAACAAAGTACTTGTAGTTTTCCCTAGATAAACAAGGAGCAGTCCACACATCTGAATGCACAAGATCAAAACACTTTTCATAAAGAGTTGTAGATTTTGGAAAAACTGCCTTACAATGTTTACCCAAGATACATGCTTCACATTCATTATTCTTATACATGACACCTTGTAACATTAAGCTTAAGGCTCTAACATGAGGATGACCTACTCTAGCATGCCACAATGCATCATTATTCAACACAGAAGTAGAACTAAACGAGTATTTAAAATCCGGACTAGGGATGGTGTCTTCAAGCATGTAAAGATCTCCTTTTGTTACTCCCTTTCCGATCAACTTATGGCTCTCAATATCCTGAAACTTCACATCATTAGGACTGAATATGACATTACAATGCAAATCAGTGGTGCATCTCTTTACTGACAACAGATTAGATGTGAATTCAGGCATGTAAAAGGCTTTAGACTCCTTATCAAATAGGTTTAACTTGCAGATTCCTCTTATTGTTTTTCTATCACCATTAGCAATCATTACATGACCATGAGCAGGTTCTATGTCTTTTATCAACTTATCATCACTAATCATATGGTGAGAAGCTCCTGAATCAACAACTAGAGGCTTACTAGTTTTATGAGCATGATAGGAACTAGGCGATTCATTATCATGGTTCTTAAGCAACCTAGATGTAGAATATGGAGTCATTTTCAGTTGACAATTGATAAGGGATATTTAGCAATGTATGAGCAGCATAGGAGTACCCTAGAGGGTTGCCAGATACGTTACCATTCTCCTTGAGAGCTTTGATGAGGGCATCAATGTCGGACCTCCTGATTAGCTCATGGTCCATGCTCTTCAAGGGAGTGTGGTGAGATGTCAAGGCCTTTCCTTCTCCTTCACGAGTGGTTGAACCAGCTCCGGATGAACCACCAGCTTCACTTGCTTCGGTTGAAAGGTGAGCTCTAGCATCACGGTCCTTCATGAACTTGGCCGGCTTGAGATGGGGATGGAGTATCCAACATTGGCTCCTCTTATGACCCGGCTTCTTGCAGTGATCACAGTTGCCTCCAAACCTCCTTTCCTCACCTCCTCTTCTTTCATCAGGCCTGTACATAGCTTTGTTAGCTTGGACAGCCTCAGCTTGGTTGGCCAGGGACAGTTCCCCCTTACCACCGAACAACCCCAAGGACCCTTCCTCCTTCTGGATCTGAGCACACACTTCCTCCAAAGTTGGGAGCTTTGGTGACCTGAGTATGTGCTTAATCAGATCGTTGAAGGCCGGATTCAGAGTCAACATTAACCCAAACACCTGATCTTGTTCACGCCTCTCCATGAGAGTATCTTGATCTGTTGTGTTGGGTCTAAGCATTTCCAGTTCGGACCAGAGTGCCCTGAACTTACCCAAGTGTTTGGTAAACTCAACCTCTTCTTGAGCAAGAGTGTTTATGGCTCTCTTGAGCTCAAACACTCGGCTCAGATTGGAAGTGTTACCATAGATCTTTTGGAGAGTCTCCCACAGGTCCTTTGGAGTCTCGCAGTAGCTGTATGCTTCCAGGATGGGTGGATCTAGAGAACCTTGAATCATGGTTTGCACCATCATGTCATCTTGGATCCACTTCTGTTGAGCAGCTAAAGCAGCCTCCTTTGCACCTTCTTCCTCACTAGCAACTGATTTTGGAGCTTCATCAGTGATATGGCTCCACAAACCCTTGCTCCCAACCGCAGTCTTCACAAGCCGAGACCACAACAGGTAGTTTCCACCACCTTTAAGAGTAACCGGAACCGCTAACATCACCTTGCTTCCTTCCATCTTCTAAACGACCCTCAAGAACCCAGAAAGCTTGAACCTTTGAACTCGAAATGAAGCTGAAGATAGTAGATCTAAACACCAGGATGTAACGAACCTGGCTCTGATACCATGAGATTTTGAGAGAATAAGAGTAGAATAACCGAGAGTAAGAGAGAAAGAGTGATAGATTGAGAGATTAGAAGAGAGTGTGCTCGATGTTCATGATGAACTCGAGAGAGAGAAGAGAGAAACACGAAAGAAAGAAATGGTTTGCTTGATCCATTATTCTGAGAGGAGATACAAATATATAGGCAGTGATTTAGGTTTACAACGGATACAAAAGCAAAGTTTATGAAGGGGGAGACGTGGCCGGTCAAGGGAAGAGGAGCGCCTGGTTTGAACTTGTGGATGAGGGTGCGAGATGCTTTTGGCATCTTGACCAGATGCCTTCTCCTTTCCAGCCTTGGACAGGCTGTCTTGGTCAAGCTTGACCCCTTATCCGCGAGCCACATCTTTACCAAGTTACCAACAAGTTAACCTTCTTCCTTTTCACCCACCAAGGTTATCTTCTTCCTTCTGCCTTGTGACCCAAGTCTCGGCCATGGATGTACGGACAATGAGTTGTACGGATCCGTACAACTTGACCCGGAATTTGCACAAGACCAAAATGTGATTTGGTCGAGTTTAAAGTAATTTGGGTCGAGTGGTCCGTACGGTCGGCCGTACAGTCCGTATGGTCCGTACCGTCCGTACACTCACCCCAAATTTGCACAACCTTCCCTTTGATCCCAAATTCCATCCTAAACCCTTTACACCTCCTCTCTTTATTACCTCAGATCAACACTTGCTGGGTTCTATAGGCGATTTGTGGGAGACTTTAGCACCATTGCAGCTCCCTTGACTGAAGTGATAAATAAGGATGTCGGATTCAAGTGGGGAGAAGCACAAAAGAAGGCTTTCCACAGCCTAAAAGAGAAGCTTACTCAATCACCTCTTCTTATGCTTCCTGACTTTACTAAAACATTTGAAATAGAATGTGATGCCTCAGGAATTGGAATTGGTGCTGTATTGATGCAGGATAGGAAACCTATAGCCTACTTCAGTGAGAAGCTTGGATGATGCGTCCCTAGGATGCTCTTTGGTTGATGGGAATGGATAGATCCTTGCAAGAACGAATCAGAGACTCAAGTTCTTCAAGGTTGTGGATCGATTGGTGACACAAGAGGGATGATAAGGTCTCTTGATACTCCTAGATGAATAACTCGGATATAACACACCAAGCAAACACCCTGGTTCCTGGATACTACACACCAGAAGAAACTCGACAATTTTTCTTAGAGAGAGAGCCGTCAAGGAGAAAGATAACTCGTTGATTAAAAGATGGATGAGTACAATAGGGTTTAGAGACCTGTTTAAATAAGAAGAAACCAGAGAACATGCTCTCTAGGGTTTCGGAAATAAGTAAAAAGGAAACTATAATTTAAGTTTAGCATAAGCTTTAAAATGAAATAAAAATGTAAACTTCTTTAGTCTTGGACCGAGAGAGGGCCTAAGTGATGTGAAGACAAGTTGTGGCCTCGTTAAAAACCTTCCTCCGGAAAACCTCGTGGGACAAAACCAAAAGCAAGGAAAAGAGCACGCACCCCATGTCTTGCCTAGACACTAACTCAGCTTGATGTAGAGATGGCTTGAATGGTGATCAAGACATCACCATTCAAGCCATCTCTGATCAGACCTTGTCCAAGAATTTCTTGTTGTGGATGTGAAGTGAGTAATCCAACAACATTCTCTTTAAGCTTCTTGACTCTGGAACGAGTCATGGGACCTTCAGGAATGGCTTGAGCATCATCACCTGGTTGCTAGTGCAATGTGGCTTCTTGTGGTTCATCTAGACTCTCCTTGTTCTCCTTAGTGATCCGGTCCATGATCACATCATCCCCTCCCTCTTGAAAAGGATTTGTCCTCAAATCAGGTTCATCTACAGCAAAAGGAGCCAAGTCAGTGACATTGAAGCTATTTGATACATCATACTTACCTTGGAGATCAAGTTTGTAGGCATTGTCATTGATCTTGTGGATGATCTCGAAGGGTCCATCAACCCTTGGCATCAGCTTGGACTTCCTCTCGTTGGGAAACCTATCCTTCCTCAGGTGCAACCAAACTTGGTCACCTACTTCAAAGGTTCTCACACGTCTCCCCTTGTTGGCTTGCTTCTCATAAAGCTTAGTTTTCTGCTCAATGTTTTGTCTAGCCTTCTCATGGATCCGTTGGACCATCTCTGCTTTCTTCTTGCCATCTAGACTGATCCTTTCACACTCAGGTAAAGGCATTAGATCCAAAGGAGAGGTGGGATTGAACCCATAAACAATCTCAATAGGTGAATACTTAGAAGCAGAATGCATAGCATGATTGTATGCAAATTCACAGTGTGGTAAGTATTCTTCCCAAGTTCTTAAGTTCTTTCTAATGAATGCATGCAGGAGTGTTCCTAATGTTCTATTAACTACTTTAGCTTATCCATCGGTTTGTGGACGACAGGTAGTAGAAAACAACAGTTTAGTGCCTAGCTTAGACCAAAGTGTCTTCCAGAAGTAACTAAGAAACTTAGTGTCCCTATCAGAAACTATATTTCTAGGCATGCCATGCAAACGAACAACTTCTTTAAAGAACAGGTTAGCAACGTGCAATGCATCATCAGTTTTATGACATGCTATGAAATGTGCCATCTTAGAGAACCTATCAACAACAACAAAGATTGAATCCTTGCCGGTTCTAGTCCTAGGTAATCCAACAATAAAGTCCATGGAAATGTCATTCCAGGGATGGTGTGGAATGGGTAAAGGAGTATACAAACCCTGGGATTGGACTTGGGACTTGGCATGCTTGCAAGTAGCACACCTCCCACAGATTCTCTCCAAATCTCTCTTCATGTGCGGCCAATAGAAGTGATCCTGCAAAACTTTTAAGGTCTTGGCAATCCCAAAGTGTCCCATTAGACTGCCCCCATGGGATTCCCTGACAAAAAGATCTCTCAAGGAGCAGTTAGGCACACACAATCTATTGTCATAAAACAAGAAGCCTTCTTGTCTAAAGTAATGCCATGCAGCAAACTTCTCACAAGAAGCATAGGCTTCTTTGAAATTATGGTCAGTATCATACATATCCTTTATCTGCTCAAACCCATGTAACTTAGCATCTAAAGTGGTCAAGAGAACATACCTCCGAGATAGTGCATCAGAAACTATGTTCTCCTTACCTTGTTTATACTTGATCATGTATGGGAAGGTCTCAATGAACTCAACCCACCTTGCGTGTCTCTTGCTAAGCTTACTCTACCCTTTTAGATACTTTAGGGATTCATGATCAGTGTGTATGAAAAACTCCTTGGGCCACAAGTAATGTTGCCATGTTTGTAATGCCCTCACCAAGGCATAGAGTTCTTTGTCATAGGTTGCATAGTTGAGAGTGGCTCCTCCAAGCTTCTCACTGAAGTATGCTATAAGTTTACTGTCCTGCATCAACACAGCACCAATTCCAATTCCTGAGGCATCACATTCTATTTCAAACGTTTTAGTAAAGCCAGGAAGCATAAGAAGAGGTGATTGAGTAAGCTTCTCTTTTAGGCTCTGGAAAGCCTTCTCTTGTGCTTCTCCCCACTTGAATCCAACATCCTTCTTTATCACTTCAGTCAAGGGAGCTGCAATGGTGCTAAAGTCTCTCACAAATCGCCTATAGAACCCAGCAAGCCCATGGAAACTCCTCACTTCTCCTACTGTGGTTGGACTCGGCCAGTCTTTGATGGGTTTGATCTTCTCCTCATCGACCTTAACTCCATCTGCACTCACAACAAATCTTAGGAAAACCAAGTTATCCGTGCAAAAGGTGCACTTCTTCAAGTTGGCATAAAGCTTCTCATTCCTTAAAACATTCAGGACAACCCTAAGATGTTCTAGATGTTCTTCTAAGTTCTTGCTATATACTAAGATGTCATCAAAGTATACTACAACAGAAATGCCTATGAATGATCTAAGAACATGATTCATTAACCTCATGAATGTACTAGGTGCATTGGTTAATCCAAATGGCATAACTAACCACTCATATAATCCACGTTTAGTTTTGAATGCAGTTTTCCATTCATCTCCTTCTTTCATCCTAATCTGATGATAACCACTTTTTAAATATATATTAGAAAAGATGCAAGAACCATGCAATTCATCAAGCATATCATCAAGTCTAGGGATAGGATGGCGATACTTCACTGTGATGTTATTGATTGATCTACAATCCACACACATTCGCCATGTACCATCCATCTTAGGCACTAGGAGTACTGGTACAGCACATGGGCTCAAACTCTCTCGGATATAGCCCTTCTCCATGAGTTCCTCTACTTGTCTTTGCAACTCCTTGGTCTCAACCGGGTTGGTTCTGTATGGTGGACAGTTTGGAAGTGTAGATCCTGGAACAAAGTCTATCTGGTGCTCAATCCCTCTCAAAGGTGGTAAACCAGTGGGATTGTCTTCTGGAAATACATCTTGAAACTCCTGCAAAAGAAAAACCATCTCACTCGGATACACCGGTGTAGAATCTGTTAAGTTCAAAAGAGTTTCTCCAAACACAAGTAAGATAGTAGATTGTTTAGAGTAGAGAGTTCTTTTGATATCACCCATGTTAGCATAGAAGTTTGGCTGCTTAGTTCCAGCCGGTTTTAGATCAATCTCCTTGTTCTTTTGGAGTTGAATCTGGTCTTGTTGAACTTCTTTATTTGTCAAGGGAACCAGGGTGGTCTTGCGTCCCTTGAACTCAAAGGAGTGCTTGTTGGTGAAGCCATCATGGATAACTCGGCGATCGGATTGCAAAGGTCTTCCAAGAAGTATGTGACCAGCTTCCATAGGCAACACATCATACAAGACTTCATCTTCATATCTCTCAATGGCTAAGGGAATAAGGACTTGACTTGAAACCTTCATGGTGCCTTCTTCATTCAGCCATTGTAGCCGGTAAGGTTTGGGATGCTTCTGAACCTTCAATCCCAACTTCTTGACCATGGTTTCACTCGCAGCATTCACACAACTACCTCCATCAATAATGAGGCTGCACACTTTCCCTTGGACCAAGCACCGGGTGTAGAATAGGTTCTCACGTTGCTCTAGCTCCTCAGCCTTGCTTTGCAAGCTTAGAAGCCTTCTTGCTACTAAAAGCTTCCCCTGGACTGGTCCTTCTTCATGTTCTTCTTCAGTGTCTTCTTGGTCAGACTCGGTGTTGTCATCTTCTGAGGCATACTCTCCATCTTCCAGCAAGATCATGACCCTCTTGTTGGTACATTAATTGGCATAATGACCTATTCCTTGGCACTTGAAACACTTGACATCACGAGCTCTGGAACTAGAAGCTTCAACCTTGCCTTTGCCCTTGTCAAAATCACTGCTTGGTTTGGTCTCTTCTCTTGGATAGGACTTGTGATCCTTCTGGAACGGTTTAGACTCCTTAGGGTGAGGTGACTTCTCTTCCTTGGTGTTGTGTAACCGGTTAGAGCCATAGTGGTTGCGTGAATGTCCCTTCCTCTTGAGCTGTTGCTCCACAAGAATAGCCTCGTGTAGCATCTCTTCAAGCTCCACCTAATGTTGCATCTCAACATTGTCTTGTATCTCTCAGTTTAAGCCACATAGGAACCTTGACATGGTTGCTTCTCTATCTTCTGATATGCTAGCTCTTAGCATGAGCAACTCCATCTCCTGGTAATACTCCTCCACCGATCTTGAACCTTGATTAAGCTTTCTAAGCCCGTGATGCAAGTCTCTGTGGTAGTGACTTGGAACAAACCTCTTGCGCATGATAGACTTCATCTCTGTCCAAGTCTCAACTGGTTCCTCACCATTCCTTCTACGAGTTGTGATGTACTGATCCCACCAACTTAGAGCATAGTCATAGAATTTAGTAGCAGCAATCTGAATCTTCTTTGTGTTTGTGTACTGCTTACACTGGAAGACTAACTCAATCTTCTTCTCCCACTCAAGGTAGGCATCCGGATCAGCTTTACCATGGAATGGGGGTATCTTTATCTTCAAACGAGCAAGCTCATCTCCCTGGTTCATCCTTCTTTCTTGGACACGTCTATGTCTTCTTTGGCTTTGTCTTGAGGATGAACTGAGGTGTTTATACTCATTGTCAGTCTCCTCATAACCAGCATGCTCTTGGCGAGTTGCATGAGGTCTCTCTTCTCTCCTAGTCTCTCGGTTTGGAACTTGACTAGTAGCTCTTCTGACTTCTTCCCTGAGCTCTCTCTGGATGTCATTGAGGTTGGTCCTCATCATCTCGGTCATGGTGGCTACCATGTTTTGATTGAGTTGAGCCGACATAGCCTCCATGAGAAGCTTGTTCTTCCAGACGAGTGCATCTTCTTCTTCAGACTCGGATCCCATTGCTTCCTGCACAAAGGAGAAACAATATAACCAGTAAAAAGTTTCTAGGTAATAAGACAAGCAAAAAGGAAAAAGGATAAAACAAACCAAAGCTTCTTCTGCAAGACAAAAGTAAAAAGGATAATCGGCTACAAGGAAAAAGGAGATTAGGGTTTGCCGATTCAAGTAAAAAGGAAATTCTTCAAATCTTGTCTAAACTTTTCTAAGATTGTCTAGGACCCTAAACAACCATAATCTACTCGTTTTCAAGGTGATTAACAAGATTAACAGATGAAACAAAGTGATCTAAGAAGCAAAGAACTTAGGCGGCTAGGGTTTCTCTCTCTAGGGTTTTCTCGCAAGCAAAAAGGAAAAAGCTTAATTCCTTGTCTAATCTCTTATGAAACTCGAGCAGCCCTAAACAAATTTGATCTACTGCTTAATCAAGCGGATAGAGATGAAACACGGATGAAACAAAAATAACAAGAGAGAAAACGAGTACTTCCCAACCAATGGTGCTCTGATACCACTTGATGCGTCCCTAGGATGCTCTTTGGTTGATGGGAATGGATAGATCCTTGCAAGAACGAATCAGAGACTCAAGTTCTTCAAGGTTGTGGATCGATTGGTGATACAAGAGGGATAATAAGGTCTTTTGATACTCCTAGATTAATAACTCGGATATAACACACCAAGCAAACACCCTTAGGTTCCTGGATACTACACACCAGAAGAAACTCGACAACTTGTCTTAGAGAGAGAGCCTTCAAGGAGAAAGATAACTCGTTGATTAAAAGATGGATGAGTACGATAGGGTTTAGAGACACGTTTAAATAAGGAGAAACCAGAGAACATGCTCTCTAGGGTTTCGGAAATAAGCAAAAAGGAAACTATAATTTAAGTTTAACATAAGCTTCAAAATGAAATAAAAATGTAAACTTCTTTAGTCGTGGACCGAGAGAGGGCCTAAGTGATGTGAAGACAAGTTGTGGCCTCGTTAAAAACCTTCCTCCGGAAAACCTCGTGGGACAAAACCAAAAGCAAGGAAAAGAGCACGCACCCCATATCTTGCCTAGACACTAACTCACCTTGATGTAGAGATGGCTTGAATGGTGATCAAGACATCTCGGATCAGACCTTGTCCAAGACTTTCTTGTTGTGGATGTGAAATGAGTAATCCAACAACATTTTCTTTAAGCTTCTTGACTCTGGAACGAGTCATGGGACCTTCAAGAATGGCTAGAGCATCATCACCCGGTTGCTAGTGCAATGTTGCTTCTTGTGGTTCATCTAGACTCTCCTTGTTCTCCTTAGTGATCCGGTCCATGATCACATCATTGGAGGAGCCACTCTCAACTATGCAACCTATGACAAAGAACTCTATGCCTTGGTGAGGGCATTACAAACGTGGCAACATTACTTGTGGCCTAAGGAGTTTGTCATACACACTGATCATGAGTCCCTAAAGTATTTAAAAGGGCAGAGTAAGCTTAGTAAGAGACACGCAAGATGGGTTGAGTTCATAGAGACCTTCCCATACGTGATCAAGTATAAAAAAGGTAAGGAGAACATAGTTGCTGATGCACTATCCCGGAGGTATGTTCTCTTGACCACTTTAGATGCTAAGTTACTTGGTTTTGAGCAGATAAAAGATATGTATGATACTGACCATGATTTCAAGGAAGCTTATGCATCTTGTGAGAAGTTTGCTGCAGGGCATTACTTTTGACAGGAAGGATTCTTGTTTTATGACAATAGATTGTGTGTGCCTAACTGCTCTTTGAGAGATCTTTTGATGAGGCCATCCAACGAGTAGCTGAACCAGAGACCAACCAGTTGCACCAATCAGCCAGCCAAAGGACCAGCCAGGATATGTGTTCAGTCAAAACGGCGTATCTCACCAACCAGGAGACATTTTTCCATGAAACCAACTTTCATGCATACTATACTCAACAAGGAGTCAACCCCAATTGGAATCATCTTCAAAGATATCCGGACCAAGAAGATATAAATTTTACAAACCGGAGGTTCCCCAGTCTGTCTATCTGCGAGTACCCGACTTCAGAAGAATATTCAAGCCCAATGGAGAAGTGGCCTGAACCAAAACCAATCAAAGAATTCAAGATGGGTTTCTTAGGTTTCCAAAAAACCCAGAATGAGGAGAAACAAACGAGAGAAATTCAATTTATGATCAATTTCCCAAACAATGCCAAACCAGTCCTACACTTGCCATATTTGGAAGATACTTGGTTCAATCAGCTGCAAACCAAACATTGGCGACCAGGAAATAAATCTAGACATTCAGAAGGTCCATCAAACGTTCCAGAAGAGCCAGACAAGTTTGTTCCATGCACCGGTAACCATAGGATCAGGAGGATCCTCATTTACCACAACATGCCTTATTTGGATGCTTGCAGATTTGATGCAATAAGTCATGGACGACCCAGCCATCAAAACTACCACGTTTTGGAGTTCTTTCTAGATTATCCAGGAATCCCAATATGCACCAGCCCCCATCAGATCAAGCCGAATCCAATCAGACCAGAGGATAGACCCGGTTTGCTCAAATTGGCCAAACCGACATGTTTTATTGAAACTCTTCAAACCAAGGGAGACAAGGACCAACGTCTATATTCTCATTGAAGAAAATTATCAAGCATATCATGAAGGTTATTAAACCATGGCCACGTCGAGAAGCTTTCAAGATACAAAGGCTCCCAAGTTTCCATTGATGGTGCACCAAATCATGCTAAAAGACCATATTCTTGGAGCCATCAATGTCATTGCTGCTAAGACTTTATCTTCGAGTTATTCAGTTTCCTTTCGTCATTTTATGACTGTTAGAACAGTCTTAGGTGGAGTCTATAAAGCTCAATTCATTTGCCTCATTGTAAATCACTCCTTTGAACTTTTATGAATGAAAATACAGTTTTCTAGTTTCTCAAAACTATTGTCTTAAGTCATTAGAGTGTTGTGAGAAGCAGCTCTTGAGCATCCTGACTTATCAAAGCTTCCTTCCACAGAGCTTTGTGGCGTCCATCGATCCACCAGATTGTGTGATTCAATCATCACTCCATCCATCTCATCCACTGTTCTTTTTGGGTTGGTTATACGACCAAACAAACTGAATCCATCCTCCACTTCATTCATCATCCTTCCATCAAGATCAGTAAGTTGGTTATTCGACCATTTGCTTGTCTTCCATCTTCCATTTTATCAAAGCTCATTCCGTGCCCACAACATCTGGTATCAGAGCTTAAAATCTCTTGAATCAGGTTTTATCCATCCCATTTATCTTTCTTTTTGCAGTTGTTTTCTTTAAAAAAATCATAAAAAATCGTTTTGCTTTGTTTCTGCTGTTTCTATCTTATTTCCAGAAAAATAAAAACCATAAAATTGTGCTTCTAATCTTGTTGTTGTCTATTTTAATACCATAAAAAGAAAACCCATAAAAATTTTGATATTTTTTCATCTCTGTTTCATTTTTATCGGTTTTGTGTTCTTGTTCATTCTAAAATAAATCTATAAAAAAACAAAGAGACGAGTTTTGCTTGTTTTGATTCAGAAAAGTTTAAGAAAATAAAGACAAAAACGTGTTTGCATTAGTTGCCTTGCTTAGTTTCCTATTCCTAGTTATTCGCTTACCATATTCTCATTGTTGATTTATTGCATCCAAATTAAAAAAAAAGATCATCTCCTATTTATTCAAAAGCATATTCTGTCCAAGCATATCTTTCTATTTGCTATTTCGAATCTGCATTAAAAAAAATTGAAAAAGGTCATTTACCATTTGCAGTTAGAAAGTTATGAGTCTTGCATACCATATTTGTTTTTAGTTCATTGTTTTCATATCATTTTTATTCCCTTTTAGGTGCATATCATATCATATTTACACATTGCACTTTACCTTAGAACCCATTAAGCTCTTGATCTTGTGAGAATTGTTTCAGGAAAACAAATGGCGACAGAATCTCACAGTTCAACCATCATGTTGAGTCAGCTTATGGAAGCAATGCAGAACATGATGGATCGAATGACACAGCTGGAAAAATCTGGTCTTGCACGACCAGAAGGAAGACATGGAGTTGGAGATACACCAAGAACTGGATATGTGGAACCAAAGCCACCAGACCCTTCACTGATCATGCCAAATCAAACTTCTAGAACTCAAAGCCATATAGTTCATTCTTATTCTGATTATGGATCTGCTAATAAAACTAAACTTTATACATTTTCAGGAAGAAGAAACTACCTAGAGTGGGAGAGAAACCTAGATGAGTGGGTCTACTACAACAACATCCTGAAGAAAGATAGGTTAGCTTATGCTATTGACCAGCTCAGAGATGTTGCATTCAAATGGTGGATACAAGAACAAGATGAAAGATGGTATTGACCTTAGGTAATAAAGAAGACAAAGAAATAAAGAGGATGAGCTTACTTGAGAGGCAAGGCAATCCGTACAAGTGTACGGAATGACTTGACATACAAGGCATCCATCCGTGACCTAGAAGAAACTTGAGAAGCAAGGAAAAGAAGAGCCACTCGCCAAGTTTGAATATTCAAACAAGAGTGAACCGTTGGGAAGCAAGGAGACAAAGGAGAGGATTTGTTTATAGTTAAAGTCACATGTGCTGAACCCTTCCACTTGCAACCAAACTGTTCAGCACCAGTCACTTTCACCCTCAGAACCTCGGCCAGAGCATCTTTATTTTATTCATTTCCTTTTGTCTGTTCAGAAGTGTATGGAAGGCATCTTGCCTATTTAAGTTACTTGTATGCAGTTTACACAAAGCAAGGAATAAAACTCCTTCTCTATTCTCTCTTATTCTCTCGAGTAAACAATTCTCTCTCTCTCTCTCCTCCTGTTCTCGAATCAAACTATCTTTTTCTCTTGTGTTCTTCATTCTGTTCTTAACAAAACTTACATGGTATCAGAGCATTTTGGCTCCTAAACCTATTTTTCTTCCGCAAAACTACTCTATTCTCTTGACTCTTTCTTTTCAACCGATCAGTTCTTGAGTTTCTTGAAGAACATCCTTTTATCCAGCGGATAATAGCCCTATTCTTGCGAGTTCTTCAACTGTTCTTCATCTTTGCTTCTTATTTTCTTGAGACATAGAGAGATAGCTTGTTCCTATTTGTTTTCTGTCTAAACTCTTATCCAGAAACCAAATATTTTCCAGTTTTCTTTCAAAACCCTCAAGAACACCCTTTTACCCACTGGATAATAGCAACTCGAAATGGAGCAAAACAAGGCAGTGGTGATTCCAGTCACTCTTAAAGGAGTGAACTACCTTCTATGGTCAAGATTGATCAAGAATGCCCTTGGTGGAAGAGGTTTATGGTCCCATATCACTCCTGGTGAGGCGCCAAAACAAACCAGCCAAGGAGAAGACGGAAAGGAGATTGTGGTGGTAGATGAAGGCAAAAGGGGTCAAGAGGACTTTATGGTGCTGAATATCATCCAGAGCTCACTTGATGGTCCAATAATGGAGGCCAACTCTTACTGTGAAGCCGCAAAGGAGTTGTGGGATACACTACAGAAGGTGTATGGTAACATATCCAACCTCAGTAGGGTCTTTGAAGTGAAGAAAGCTATCAATTGCTTGAACCAGGAAGACATGGACTTTAACCAACACTTTGGTAAGTTTAGAGATCTCTGGGCAGAGCTGGAGATGTTGAGGCCATGTACCACTGACCCTACTATCCAGAATGAGAGGCGTGAGCAAGACAAAGTGTTTGGTCTACTCCTCACTCTCAACCCAACTTACAACGACCTCATTAAGCATATTCTGAGGGCTAATAAGCTACCAAGTCTAGAAGAGGTGTGCTCTCAAATCCAGAAGGAACAAGGCTCAGTTGGTCTGTTTGGAGGAAGAGGAGAACTCAACTTAGCCAACAAGGCTGAGATAGTATCTGCAAACAAGGCCTTCTTCAAACCAGAAGATAGGAAGAAGTCAGTGACTTGTGATCATTGTAGGAAGGTCGGCCACATGAAGAACCAGTGCTGGATCCTTCACCCTCATCTCCGTCCTCCATCAAGATTCAACCAGGCTAGAGCACATGAGGCTATTCATCAGAATGTCCAGCCCACCATTCAACCGGTGCATCAACAGAATGGAGGGAGGGCCATGAACTCCACTGCTCACCTTGCTGGAACATCTACTCAGCTCAACCAGGAGGACTCTCTAATCCGCAAGTCAGACGTTGAGGCTCTCATAAAAGCCCTCAATGCCAACTCTGGTAACATCAGTAGTAATGTTCATAATGCTTTAAATACAATTCAGAACATATCTCAACTTGCTAGGCCATTGATCATAGATTCAGGGGCATCTCATCATATGATCAAAGATGGTAAACTGATTAGTAATGTTAAACCTGCTCTTGGAAATGTGATGATTGCAAATGGTGATAAGGTACCCATTGAGGGCATAGGGAACTTGAACTTGTTTGGTAGAGAGTCTAAAGCCTTATATATGCCTACATTTGCATCTAACTTGCTCTCAGTTAAGTAAACGACTTCTGATCTTAATAGTCATGTGATTTTTAGTCCTAATGAAGTTCATGTTGATATGAAGAAGTGAATGGCAAGAATTAGGAGATCAAGACAAGAAGAGTGTTCTGGATGATCAAGAGTGTGTTGACGGGAAGAATAAAAGCATTGACAAGAGATAAGAAGAATAGATGTTCAGGACATTTGAAGATGAAACTGGTATGCACAGCCTTGGATCACAAGTCTGTCCGTACAGACTTGCCTCTCAAGTTACCAGAACTCAACCTAACTTACCTTGGAAGACAAGGCAAGTTTAAACTCGCCTCAGGCAACATCAGAAGGCAGAGAGAGCCGTTGGAGGTCTGGAACAAGAAGAATGAATATAATAAGGCTGGTCACATGCTGCATCTGAAGAGAGAGAACAGTTGGTTAAGGGTCACTTTCACCCCTGTCCAGACCAACATATTTTATACTTATTTCTCTTATCAAGTAGCTAATTGTTTTCTTTATAAATATTGTATGTTGTCTTCAGAATTAATCAAGGAAATCATTTCTATCCTTCTCTCTCTTTGAAATTCGAAATCTCTCTCTCTCTCTCTCTCTCTCTCTTGTTCTTCATGTTCTTCATTCTCCAGCAGTAAACTACTTCTAAATCTCTCATTCTAACATAAATCTCACATGGTATCAGAGCAGTATGTTCTTGGGATCTAATTCTTCTTATTCTCTTTTCTTTCTTCTGCTAAATCTCTGAGTTTTTTTATTTCTACTTTTGGCAAAGTTTATCTTGTTCTTCAGCTGTTCATCATTTCCAGCTCCAGAAATTGTCAAAAATGGAAAAGATGATTTCGACCAAGAAAATGAAGAAGGATAATCTCATTCCAGTGACCCTAGAGGGTCCTAACTATCTTTTATGGTCAAGAGTGGCCAGAGTTACCTTGGGAAGTCATGGACTTTGGGACAGCCATACAATGGAGGCTGAAACTTCAAAGAGGATGGCTCAAGAGAGTAGTCAGGCTACTTGCCTGAAGCATGAAGACAAGTGGGTTCAAGAGGAACAGCAAACACTTGGAATTATACACAGCTCTCTGTCTGAACAGATCTTGGAGGATCATTATCACCTCAGAACCGCCAAGAGTTTATGGGAGAAGCTTCAAAATGTTTATGGGAATCTATGGGAGAGTCTTCAATCTGTCTATGAGCAAGACAAAGTTTTCAGTCTTCTCCTAAACCTGGATTCACCCTGCAATAGTCTGATTTTATATCATTCAAGAAAGGAAGCTTCCAAGTTCCCTAGGAAGCCATTCAAGTACATTTAAGCTCAAGGAGTTTGAGCATCAAGTAATTACAGGAAGAACCATGTATTCAGCGCTCTGTGGTGATTCTAATGAAGGAGGAGCATGGAGGAGTATGGAAGGGGCGACCAATTCTGATAGTCCAGTGACCAGAAGAGACTTTGATTCCTTTATAAAAGATGCCAAGGCCCTTATCTCACCCAAGGAGGTTGGTAAATATTATCCTGACTCTAAACCCATCATTATAGATTCAAGAGCTAGCCATCACATGATTAGTGATAGGAACCTGGTTAGTAATATCAAACCTGCCTCAGGGAATGTGCTTATAGCAAATGGTTATAAGGTTAAGATAGAAGGGATATGGAACCTTAGGCTGTTTGATAGAGAATCCACTGCCTTATATATGCCTCAGTTTACATCAAACTTGCTATCAGTTAAAAGGGCAACCGTGGACCTGAATTGTGAAGTTGTTTTTAGACCTAATGAGGTTGAATTTCAAGACCTGAAGACAGGGCAGGTAATTGGAAAAGGGTACAACCATCAGGAACTATATCACCTAGAAAAGACTAAGATTTCTGGAGCATCTCCTGCTCACTGCCTAGTCAGTACTTCTAATGGGATTGAGAGCATTATATGGCATTCCAGATTGGGACATCCTCACACTAGAGCTTTGAACTTGCTGTTTCCGGGTATGGTGGTTCAGAATGATGATTGTGAAGCTTGCATCTTGGGGAATCATTGTAGAAGAGTCTTTCCAAGGTCTAGCACTATCTATAAGAAGTGTTTCGACCTGATTCACTCTGATGTGTGGACAGCGCCTTGTATGTCCAGAGAGAATCACAAGTATTTTGTCACCTTCATTGATGAGAAGTCCCAAATACACATGGGTGACTCTGATTCAGTTAAAAGACAGGGTGCTGGAGGCATTCAAGAACTTCCATAACCATGTCCTCACCCATTTCAATGCCAAGTTGAAGATCCTCAGGTCTGATAATGGTGGAGAGTACACTAGTCAAGCTTTCAAGCAATACTTGGCTCAGCATGGGGTGATACATCAAACCAGCTGCCCTTACACACCACAACAAAATGGGGTGGCTGAGAGGAAAAATAGGCACCTAATGGAGGTGGCCAGAAGCATGATGTTTCATACAAGTGTGCCTAAAAGGTTTTGGGGAGATGCAGTCTTGACAGCATGTTATTTGATCAATCGAATTCCCACCAGAGTTCTCCAAGATCACTCACCATTTGAGTTACTCAACAAAACCAGACCATCTATTGACCATTTGCGTGTGTTTGGGTGTCTTTGTTTTGTATTAATACCAGGTGAACAAAGGAACAAATTAGAAGTAAAAAGTACAAGGGCAATGTTCATTGGATACTCCCCAAACCAGAAGGGTTACAAATGCTATGAACCAGAGACTAGGAGAGTCATGGTGTCTAGAGATGTGAAGTTTGTTTCAGAATGCTTTGATTGTTTCAGGAACCAATGATAATTATCATAAGAAGCATCCACCAAAGAAGAACTTGTTACTACATCAAGTCCATAAAAAGAAGGCATCATTACAAATGGAGATCAGCACAACTACCATCAAAGAACAGAATGCCAAAACTACATTTCAGATAAAAGAGAGCACGCCCACCCTGAAAAAAGGAAGAGGAGTTATCCTATCCTATCTACTCAAAGGAGAACCACCTGATGCCCAACCTATCCCCAAACCAATCAAATACCAAGGTAAGACCCTAGAATCTCAAAGGAGGATGAAACCTGACTTGCTCTATCTTGGTGCAGGTTATCCAGTTTTGAGGTCGAAACTTTTTCAAGGGAGAGGGTATGATGAGTCCATCCAACGAGTAGTTGAACCAGAGACCAACCAGTTGCACCAATCAGCCAGCCAAAGGACCAGCCAGGATATGTGTTCAGTCAAAACCGCGTATCTCACCAACCAGGAGACATTTTGCCATGAAACCAACTTTCATGCATACTATACTCAACAAGGAGTCAACCCCAATTGGATTCATCTTCAAAGATATCCGGACCAAGAAGATATAAATTTTACAAACCGGAGGTTCCCCAGTCTGTCTATCTGCGAGTACCCGACTTCAGAAGAATATTCAAGCCCAATAGAGAAGTGGCCTGAACCAAAACCAATCAAAGAATTCAATATGGGTTTCTTAGTTGTCCAAAAAGCCCAGAATGAGGAGAAAAAAACGAGAGAAATTCAATTTATGATCAATTTCCCAAACAATGCCAAACCAGTCCTACACTTGCCATATTTGGAAGATACTTGGTTCAATCAGCTGCAAACCAAACATTGGCGACCAGGAGATAAATCTAGACATTCAGAAGGTCCATAAAACGTTCCAGAAGAGCCATACAAGTTTGTTCCATGCACCAGCAACCATAGGATCAGGAGGATCCTCATTTACCACTACATGCCTTATTTGGATGCTTGCAGATTTGATGTAATAACTCATGGACGACCCAGCCATCAAAACTACCACGTTTTGGAGTTATTTCAAGATTATCCAGGAATCCCAATATGCACCAGCCCCCATCATATCAAGCCGAATCCAATCAGACCAGAGGATAGACTCGGTTTGCTCAAATTGGCCAAACCGACATGTTTTATTGAAACTCATCAAACCAAGGGAGACAAGGACCAACGTCTATATTCTCATTGAAGGAACTTATCAAGAATATCAGGAAGGTTATTAAACCATGGCCACTTCCAGAAGCTTTCAAGATACAAAGGCTCCCAAGTTTCCATTTATGGTGCACAAAATCATGCTAAAAGACCATATTCTTGGAGCCATCAATGTCATTGCTGCTAAGACTTTATCTTCGAGTTATTCAGTTTCCTTTTGTCATTTTATGACTGTTAGAACAGTCTTAGGTCGAGTCTATAAAGCTCAATTCATTTGCCTCATTGTAAATCACCCCTTTGAACTTTTATGAATGAAAATACAGTTTTTCTAGTTTCTCAAAACTATTGTCTTAAGTCTTTAGAGTGTTGTGAGAAGCAGCTCTTGAGCATCCTGACTTATCAAAGCTTCCTTCCACAGAGATTTGTGGCGTCCATCAATCCACCAGATTGTGTGATTCAATCATCACTCCATCCATCTCATCCACTGTTCTTTTTGGGTTGGTTATACGACCAAACAAACTGAATCCATCCTCCACTTCATTCATCATCCTTCCATCAAGATCAGTAAGTTGGTTATTCGACCATTTGCTTGTCTTCCATCTTCCATTTTATCAAGGCTCATTCTGTGCCCACATCATCTTTTTGTCAGGGAATCCCATGGGGGCAGTCTAAAGGGAAACTTTGGGAAAAAGTTTTGCAGGATCACTTCTACTGGCCGCACATGAAGAGAGATGTGGAGAGAATCTGTGGGAGGTGTGCTACTTGCAAGCATGCCAAGTCCAAAGTCCCAAGTCCAATCCCAGGGTTTGTATACTCCTTTACCCATTCCACACCATCCCTGGAATGACATTTCCATTGACTTTGTTGTTGGATTACCTAGGACTAGAACCGGAAAGGATTCAATCTTTTTTGTTGTTGATAGGTTCTCTAAGATGACACATTTCATAGCTTGTCATAAGACTGATGATGCATTGCATGTTGCTAACCTGTTCTTTAAAGAAGTTGTTCGTTTACATGGCATGCCTAGGACTATAGTTTCTGATAGGGACACTAAGTTTCTTAGTTACTTTTGGAAGACTCTTTGGTCTAAGCTAGGCACTAAACTGTTGTTTTCTACTACATGTCATCCACAAACTGATGGTCAAACTGAAGTAGTCAATAGAACTCTAGGAACACTCCTGCGTGCATTCATTAGAAAGAACTTAAGAACTTGGGAAGAATACTTACCACACTCTGAATTTGCATACAATCATGCTATGCATTCTGCTTCTAAGTATTCACCTTTTGAGATTGTTTATGGGTTCAATCCCACCTCTCCTTTCGATCTAATGCCTTTACCTGAGTGTGAAAGGATCAGTCTAGATGGTAAGAAGAAAGCAGAGATGGTCCAACGGATCCATGAGAAGGCTAGACAAAACATTGAGCAGAAAACCAAGCTTTATGAGAAGCAAGCCAACAAGGGGAGACGTGTGAGAACCTTTGAAGTAGGTGACCAAGTTTGGTTGCACCTGTGGAAGGATAGGTTCCCCAACGAGAGGAAGTCCAAGCTGATGCCAAGGGTTGATGGACCCTTCGAGATCATCCACAAGATCAATGACAATGCCTACAAACTTGATTTCCAAGGTAAGCATGATGTATCAAATAGCTTCAATGTCACTGACTTGGCTCCTTTTGCTGTAGATGAACCTGATTGAGGACAAATCCTTTTCAAGAGGGAGGGGATGATGTGATCATGGACCGGATCACTAAGGAGAACAAGGAGACTCTAGATGAGCCACATGAAGCCACATTTCACCAGCAGCCTGGTGGTGATGCTCTAGCCATTCCAGAAGGTCCCATGACTCGTTCAGAGTCAAGAAACTTAAGGAGAATGTTGTTAGATTACTCACTTCACATCCACAACAAGAAGAAAGTCTTGGACAAGGTTTGATCCGAGATGTCTTGATCACCATTCAAGCCATCTCTACATCAAGCTGAGTTAGTGTCTAGGCAAGACATTTGGTGCATGCTCTTTTCCTTGCTTTTGGTTTTGTCCCACGAGGTTTTTCGGAGGAAGGTTTTTAACGAGGCCACAACTTGTCTTACACATCACTTAGGCTCTATCTCGGCCCAAGACTAGCAGAAGTTTACATTTTATTTCATTTTAAAGCTTATGTTATTTTGAAACCATAGTTTTCCTTTTTACTATTTTTGAAACCCTAGAGAGCCTGTTCTCTAGTTTCTTTTTATTTAAAGGGTTCCCCAAACCCTATTGTACTCAAGCAATAATCAATCAACGAGTTTCTTTTCTCTCTTCACGGCTCTCTCTCTCTCTCTAGAAGTTGTCGAGTTCTGGTGTGTAATATCCAGAGACCCAAGGGTGTTTACTTGGTGTGTCATATCCGAGTTATTCATCTAGGAGTATCAAGAGCCCTCTCATCCCTCTTGTGTCACCAATCGATCCACAACCTTGAAGAACTTGAATCCCTGATTCGTTCTTGCAAGGATCTATCCATCCCCATCAACCAAAGAGCATCCTAGGGACGCATCAAAAAGGTTTCTAAGTAAACAAGACAAGCAAAAAGGAAAAAGGTAAAAACAAACTAAAGCTTCTTCTGCAAGACAAAAGTAAAAAGGATAATCGGCTAAAAGGAAAAAGGAGATTAGGGTTGCCGATTTCAAGCAAAAAAAGAAAATTCTTCAAATCTTGTCTACACTTTTCTAAGGTTTTCTAGCACCCTAAACAACCTTAATCTACTCGTCGCCTAGGAGTATCAAGAGAACATCCATGCCTCTTGTGTCACCATTCAATCCACAAACCTTGAAGAACTTGAGTCTCTGATTCGTTCTTGCAAGGAGCTATCCTCCCAATCAACCAAAGAGCATCCTAGGGGCGCATCAAGAGGTCTTTCAAGTCATCCCAACTCTTTTCCTCATAGTATCCCTTAGTCTCCACAAACTTCACATCTCTTGATATGGAAACCTTTCTTGTCACTGGATCATAACATTTATAACGCTTTTGTGTTGGAGAGTAGCCAATGAACAATGCCTTGGAACTTCTTGCATCTAACTTGCTCCTCAGTTCCCCTGGTATCAACACAAAGCAGAGGGAGCCAAATACTCGCAAATGATCCAAAGATGGCTTGTTGCAGTTTAGTACTTCAAATGGAGACATGTCATTGAGTATCTTAGTTGGAATCCTATTGATAAGATAACAGGCAGTCATGACAGCATCACTCCAAAATCTCTTTGGCACATTAGTGTGGAACATCATTGACCTTGCTACTTCCATCAGGTGCCTATTCTTCCTCTCAGCTACTCCATTTTGTTGAGGAGTATAAGGACAGCTTGTCTGATGTATGATCCCATGTTGAGCTAAATACTGCTTGAATGCTTGACTTGTGTATTCTCCACCATTATCTGACCTAAGAATCTTGAGTTTGGCATTAAAATGGTTGGAGACATGTGTCTGAAAATTCGTGAAAGCTTCAAGCACTCTGTCCTTAGAGTGAATCAGTGTCACCCAAGTATACTTAGACTTCTCATCAATGAATGTCACAAAGTATTTGTGATTTTCTCTGGAAAGACAAGGGGCAGTCCACACATCAGAGTGAACAAGGTCAAAGCATTTCTCATAGATGGTGCTAGACCTTGGAAAGACTGTCCTACAATGCTTCCCCAAGATAGATGCTTCACACACATCATTCTCAAACACCACACCAGGAAGCATCAAATTTAAAGCTCTAGCATGGGGATGCCCCAGTCTAGCAAGTGAAAATATAGAGATTTAGTGTCTAGTTTGTTAAGTTGAGGCATCTATCTTGGGATTGATTAGAAAGAAGAGAGAAGAAGGGTTTGGGTCGACCTTGTCCGTACAAGGCCGTACAGGCCGTACAAGGCCGTACAAGGCCGTACAGGCCGTACAAGGTCGACCAAAAGCATTCGTCCAGTTTTTACTTTCCGGGTGAAACCAAAGTGACTCAAGGTGATTCTGCGGCATGGTAAACTTATCCAACCGTTGGAAAGGAAGAAGCTCTCCGCGTGGACATGCTGGCACAAGGCTGGAAAGGATCAGCATCTTGTCAAAGATGCTGATGCCATTTACTTGGCCAGGAAGCCTCCTTTTCAAATAAGCGCACCCCTGGTTGATCTGAGCCACACCTTTCTTTGCTTTACTTTTTGAAAACCCTTGTAGCTCTCTCTATATAAGCAAACCCCTTGAGGATGAATAAATCATACAGTTCTCTTTAATATTTTCGAGTCTCCAAACATGTTCTTCATAGTCTCTTATAATCTCTCTTCTCGTGAAGTCTAAACCAAATCTTTCCTCTCTAAATCTATTCTTAATCTCTTTCTGGTTATTTTTCTTCTTAGATATCAAAAATCTCATGGTATCAGAGCCTGGTTCATCAAGATCTGGGTTTGTGTTCATCGAGTTGAAGAAGATCAAGGTTGAAACTTTTTGAAGATCCAAGGCTGTTCTTTGAAGATCCGGGTAGAAGACTGAAGTTTGAAGTTTGTTTGTTGTCAAAGCTTGAGTCTTTCACATTCCTACCTTCAAAGACTCAACCTTTCCTCTCGTTTCTGGGTTCATCCGTGTTCTAAGGTACAGATCCACTCATTTCCAAGCTTTTGAAGTCAAGCTGGTTGTAGATGGATAGTGTTAGCATGAAGGTTCCAGTTACTCTCAAGGGGAGTAACTATCTGTTGTGGTCTCGTTTGGTGAAGACTGCTGTGGGAAGTAAGGGCTTATGGGGTCATATCACATCCGGTGAAGCTCCTAAAAAAATTACTCAAGAAGGTGAAGCTGCAGGTGCCACAAGTGAAGTGGAGAAATGGCAGCAAGAAGACATGATGGTGATGACACTTCTTCAAGGCTCTCTTGAAACTCTTATCATGGAAGCTTATAGCTACTGTGAAACTGCAAAGGATCTATGGGATACCTTGAAGAAGGTGTATGGAAACATCTCAAACTTGAGCCGGGTGTTTGAAGTGAAGTGAGCAATCAATGGGTTGCTACAAGAAGATATGGAGTTCACCAAGCATCTTGGAAGGTTCCGAGCACTCTGGTCTGAACTAGAGATGCTGAGGCCAAGCACAGTCGATGCTGATGAGTTGAATGAAAGGCGTGAGCAAGATAAGGTCTTTGGACTCCTTCTCACCCTAAACCCAGCCTACAACAGCCTCATCAAGCATATCCTGAGAGCTGAGAAGCTTCCATCTCTAGAAGATGTGTGTGCTCAGATACAAAAGGAGCAAGGTTCTATTGGGCTGTTTGGAGGTAAGGGAGAGCTTACCCTGGCTAACCAAGCTGTGCAAACTGATCAAGGTGAACCGGCAATAGGAAACAAGGCAGCTTTCAACAAGTATGAAGACCAGAGGTTCAATGGCTACTATGATCACTGCAAGAAGCATGGACACAAGAAGAGTCAGTGCTGGATCCTTCACCCACATCTCAAGCCGGCTAAGTTCATGAAGGAGAGGGAAGCAAGGGCTCACATCTCGGAGGGTTCAAATGGAGCTGGCTCAAGCAAGACAACTGATGGTGATAAGAAGGAGGCGAGTGAAGGAAAGTCTCTTGTTGCTTATACAAGAAGCACCAGCAGGAACAATGATCAAGACTACATCCGGAGGTCTGACATTGAAGCTCTCATCAAAATGCTCAAGGAGAACGGTAACACCTTTGGTAACCTTAATGGGTATTCTCTTGGTGCTTCAATGGTTGCTAGGAAGCTAGAAAATGTGAATGAGCCTAGGGCTGATAGAACAGGTAGGACAATAGAGAATGGAATGAATTGCCAAAGTCTTAATTGCTCTAGTCCTAAAGCTAGTTGTCACATTGCTAAAAGCTCATCTAAACCATTGATAGTTGACTCAGGAGCCTCTCATCACATGATAAGTGACACCAATCTGATCAAGGACATTGAACCAGCTAATGTTCATGTCATGATTGCAAATGGTGATAAGATTCCTATTAGAGGAATAGGAAATCTAAAACTGTTTAGTAAGAACTCAAGAGCTTTCTATATGCCTGAATTTACTTCAAACTTATTATCTGTTAAGAAGTGCACAAATGATTTAAATTGTAAGGTTATATTCAGTCCTGATGAAGTTGAATTTCAGGATATTAAGAGCCAAAAGATGATTGGAAAAGGAGTTACCAAGGGCGAGTTATATATGCTTGAAGAGTTTGATCCTGTTTCTGATTTTAGTTGTTCCTTCACTACTGTTTCTTCTGCTTTAAATAAGAATGCTTTGTGGCATGCTAGATTAGGACATCCTCATGTTAGAGCTTTGAACTTGATGTTACCAGGTGTTGTTTTTGAAAATAATGAATGTGAAGCTTGCATTTTAGGCGAGCATTGTAAGAATGTCTTCCCAAGATCATCTAATGTTTATGAGAAGTGCTTTGATTTAATTCACTCTGATGTTTGGACTGCTCCTTGCATATCTAGGGATAATCATAAGTATTTTGTGACATGCTAAATACACCTGGTTAACACTCATTCCATCTAAAGATAGGGTCCTTGATGCATTTAAAAACTTTCAGTCCTATGTGACTAACCATTATCATGCCAAGTTTAATTTTTTTTAGATCAGATAATGGAGAAGAGTACACCAGTCATGCATTCAAGGATCACTTAGCTCGACATGGGATCCTTCACCTGACCAGTTGCCCTTACACTCCTCAGCAAAATGGAGTAGCTGAGAGGAAGAATCACCATCTCATGGAAGTAGCAAGGTCCTTAAGGTTTCAAGCCATTGTGCCTAAGAGATTTTGGAGTGATGTTGTGGCTACTGCTTGCTATCTCATCAACCGCACACCTACAAAGGTACTGCATGATCAAGCCCCCTTTGAGGTTCTAAACAAGTACAAACCATCAGTGGACTATCTACGGGTCTTTGGATGCCTCTGCTATGTACTGATTCCTGGAGAGATGAGAAACAAGTTAGAAGTCAAGAGTACAAAGACAATGTTTATAGGCTACTCTACAACTCAGAAGGGATACAAGTGTTATGATCCGGTGGCAAGAAGAGTTCTGGTGTCTAGGGATATCAAGTTAATAGAAGAAAGGGGGTATTATGAGGAGAAGAATCAAGAAGAGTTGAAGAACCTTACCTCAGATAAGGCAGTAACTCTTAGGATTATCTTTGAAGGTTTTGGCATTGGAGTGACCAAGAACCCGAATGGAAGTGCTCCAACCGGGACAAATGAAGCAAATCAGTCTCCCCACCTTGATCATGAGGAGGGGAAACACTGAAGATCAGGAAGGTGGAAGTTCTGACAGCAGTGGAGAGTTTGATTCAGGTCAAGAGGAGTTTGATGATCCTCCAGAGGAAGATAGAAGTTCAGCGTCTCATGATCAAAGTGGAGATGCTCAAGAAGGTCAGAGAAGTCCAAGCCCTGATCATCAAGAGGAGGAAGAACCTGAGGGAAGGGAAGTAGAACAGCAACAACAGTTGAGGAGAAGCTCTAGGATAAGAAGACCACCATCTGATTGGGTCAACACTAGGGTCTACTATAATGCCCAAGCTGTTGCGCACCCATCTCAAGTGGTCTGCTCTTTTACTCAGTATCCAGAAGAGCATTGTTCCTTCATGGTCAGCCTAGATGAGAGCTACATACCAAGATCCTATGAGGAAGCAGTTAAAGATAAGGAATGGAAGGAGTCATTTGGTGCTGAGGCAAGTGCAATGATCAAGAATGACACATGGTATGAAAGTGAGTTGCCAAAAGGGAAGAAGGCAGTGACCAGTAGATGGATCTTTACTATAAAATACTTGGCGAATGGAAAGATTGATAGAAAGAAAACCAGATTGGTTGCAAGGGGCTTCACTCAAACCTATGGAGAAGATTATGTGGATACATTTGCACCAGTTGCAAAACTTCACACTATTAGGATCATTCTATCTCTTGCGGTTAATCTTGAGTGGGGACTATGGCAAATGGATGTGAAGAATGCTTTCCTTCAAGGAGAACTTGAAGATGAGGTCTACATGCACCCTCCACCAGGCCTAGAGTACTTAGTGAAGAAAGGAAATGTGCTCCGGCTCAAGAAGGCAATCTATGGTCTTAAACAATCTCCTAGAGCATGGTACAACAAGCTGAGCACCACTCTCAATGGCAAAGGGTTCAAGAAATCTGAACTGGACCATACCTTGTTCACTCTCCCGACCACATCAGGTATAGTTGTCCTTCTTGTGTATGTTGATGATATCATCATCACAGGAAGTAACAAGGCAGGTATCCAATCCACTAAAGACTTCCTTAAATCTGTGTTTGAAATTAAAGACTTGGGAGAGATGAAATACTTTCTTGGTATTGAGATATGTAGATACAAGGAAGGTTTGTTTCTGTCCCAAAGAAAGTATACACTTGATCTCTTGAAAGATGCAGGGAAACATGGAGGGAAGACAGCAAAGATGCCACTAGAGGATGGGTACAAGGTTCCTCGTGAGGGGGAAATTGAAGACAACCGGCCATTCCATGATCCTAAGCTTTATAGAAAGCTTGTTGGTAAGTTGATCTATCTTACCATTACCCGACCTGATATATGTTTTGATGTGAATCAGGTGAGTCAACACATGCAAGTCCCAAAGGAACACCATTGGGACATGGTTGAGAGGATCCTGATGTATCTAAATGGATCACCAAACCTTGGAGTATGGATGGGATGCAATAAGAGCACTGAAGTGGTGGGCTATTGTGATGTGGATTGGCAGGAGATAGGCTGGATAGGAAGTCAACCACTGGATATTGTACCTTCATAGGTGGGAACCTAGTTACCTGGAAGAGCAAGAAGCAAAAGGTGGTCTCTTGTTCCAGTGCTGAAGCTGAGTATAGGGCAATGTTGAAGCTTACAAACGAAGCATGTGGAGGTTGATCAGTCTACACCAATGACTATGCATTGTGATAATCAAGCAGCGATTCATACAGCTTCCAACTCAGTCTTCAATGAAAGAACCAAGCACATTGAGGTCGATTGCCACAAGGTGAGACAGATGATTTGGTTGGGTGTGATCTTGCCGTGCTCCACAAGGAGTGAGGAGCAGTTGGCGGATGTGTTTACAAAGGCTGCTAGACAGAAGACAATGGAGTCCATCCATGTAAGGTTAGGGCTCATTGATCTAACCCAACTTAGCTAATCCCCTGCTATGAGGTCTCTACTCTTTTTCCCTCATCAAAGGGTTTTATCCCAAAAAGGGTTTTCTCTTTGGTGAGGTTTTTAATGAGGGAGATCTCATAGCCTTCAAAGCTTGACTTGTTCCATATGGTCAAGCTTGAGGGGGAGTGTTAAGTTGAGGCATCTATCTTGGGGTTGATTAGAAAGAAGAGAGAAGAAGGGTTTGGGTCGACCTTGTCCGTACAAGGCTGTACAGGCCGTACAAGGCCGTACAAGGCTGTACAAGCCCGTACAGGCCGTACAGGCCGTACAAGGCCGTACAAGGCCGTACAGGCCATACAGGCCGTACAAGGTCGACCAAAAGCATTCGTTCAGTTTTTACCTTCCGGGTCAAAACCAAAGTGACTCAAGGTGATTCTGCGGCATGGTAAACTTATCCAACCATTGGAAAGGAAGAAGCTCTCCGCGTGGACAGGCTGGCACAAGGCTGGAAAGGATCAGCATCTTGTCAAAGATGCTGATGCCATTTACTTGGCCAGGAAGCCTCCTTTTCAAATAAGCGTGCCCCTGGTTGATCTGAGCCACACCTTTCTTTGCTTTACTTCTGAAAACCCTTGTAGCTCTCTCTATATAAGCAAACCCCTTGACGATGAATAAATCATACAGTTCTCTCTAATATTTTCGAGTCTCCAAACATGTTCTTCATAGTCTCTTATAATCTCTCTTCTCATGAAGTCTAAACCAAATCTTTCCTCTCTAAATCTCTTCTTAATCTCTTTCTGGTTACTTTTCTTCTTAGATATCAAAAATCTCATAGTTTGTGTAGAGAAAATGAAGAACAGCAAGAACATGAGAGAGAGAGAGGGATTTCGCCCAGAATAAGAGAGAGAGAGAGGAAATCTATTTCCTTGCTTAATGTGGTTTCTGAGTACAAGTCTATTAATAGACAAACAAAACAAAAGAACTAATAAACAATTCAGACAAGTTGAGCAGAGAAAAGATTAAACAAATGTGTCTGAGCAGTCTGAAGAATAGCAGGGGCTCGTCCAGCCTTGTTGGAAAGTGACAGGTGACTAATGGTCCCCCCCTCTCTCCATTTGAATTCTTCAGCATGTGACTTATCCCCCAACGTCTCTTTGCTTCTTGTCAACATCCTCATTTGGTTCTGAACAGATTAAGCTTCCTTTCTTCTCAAGTTAAACCTTCCCTTGTCTTGCAAGCCACATTAGGTCACTCCTTGACCTAACTGTACGGACAAGTGATTAGTTTATACTTGATCATTCTGGATGATCCTCTTGACTTGATCTCTTCTTGATGCGTCCTTAGGATGCTCTTTGGTTGATGGGGATGGATAGATCCTTGCAAGAACGAATCAGGGAGTCAAGTTCTTCAAGGTTGTGGGTCGATTGGTGGTGCGACCTGGATCAGCTTCAAATCTATGCTCTGGAAGTCAATACACGTCTCAGAAAGAATATGGGCCATAGCACAGCTTAATGGGCTTATTGGAGAGCTTATTGGGCTTATTCATGATGTATTGGACCGACCGAAGGTTGTGGGCCTTGATGAGCCCTTTATAAAGATAGCAATGACTATGGACCAACATGGACGTCTAGTATTCAACCTGATTGACCAAGGAAATGATGGAAGGAAGCTGGTTGGACAGGAAATGAAATGGATGGTCTTGCATGATCGAGAAATGGACCGGTCAAACCGACATGGCCGAGAAATGAGTTGGAAATGGAAGATGAAGAACCAGAGCTGGACATGGATTATCAGGAGTATTTCCATCATCCAAATTAGCTTAAGGAGGTACTTGGTCGTAGCAGAAACAAGATGGATTGAGCCCAATCAAGAGTTGTTCGAAAAAGGCCTTTATCGGCCCAAAAAGTGGAAAGACAAGCCAGCTTGGATTATGATTGGGACAAGAAGATTAAGCACGTCTAATATGGTTTATTTTAAGTTTATTTATGATTTTTATTAAGTGTAAACCAATTGCAATTGGGTTTAGGGTTACTAAACCAATTAGGATTAGGGTTTTTTAGCTTAGGATTTCGTTTTCTTCTTTCTTATTTATGTAGCCATGAGCCTCCATGTAAACAATCAACCATTATTCAATAAACTTAAGCTTTGGCTCAAACAAATTGTCTCTTAGGAGACTCCTCTATCTTGTTCACGTTTGTGAGCAGTTTTATATCACACTAAGGAAGAGTTAAACCTTCTGTGATCCATCCTAGACATCAAGCAGGACGCCCCTGTGTCTCAGGAGTAGCAAAACAGCTTCTGAGCAATCCATAGCTCTTTAGCAAAGTCCATCATCATCATCTATCATACACCCACGCCCCCTTCAACTGATCCAGGGACAGACAGCCATTCCAGGGCCATACCAGTAAAGGATTATACAAACCCTGGGATTGGACTTGGGACTTGGCATGCTTGCAAGTAGCACACCTCCCACAGATCCTCTCCACATCTCTCTTCATGTGCGGCCAATAGAAGTGATCCTGCAAAACTTTTAAGGTCTTGGCAATCCCAAAATGTCCCATTAGACTGCCCCCATGGGATTCCCTGACAAAGAGATCTCTCAAAGAGCAGTTAGGCACACACAATCTATTGTCATAAAACAAGAAACCTTCCTGTCTAAAGTAATGCCCTGCAGCAAACTTCTCACAAGATGCATAAGCTTCCTTGAAATCATGGTCAGTATCATACATATCTTTGATCTGTTCAAACCCAAGTAACTTAGCATCTAGAGTGGTCAAGAGAACATACCTCCGAGATAGTGCATCAGCAACTATGTTCTCCTTACCTTGTTTATACTTGATCACGTATGGGAAGGTCTCTATGAACTCAACCCATCTTGCGTGTCTCTGGCTAAGCTTTCTCTGCCCCTTTAGATACTTTAGGGACTCATGATCAGTGTGGATGACAAACTCCTTGGGCCATAGGTAATGCTGCCATGTTTGCAAGGCCCTCACCAAGGCATAGAGTTCCTTGTCATAGGTTGCATAGTTGAGATTGGCTCCTCCAAGCTTCTGACTGAAGTAGGCAATGGGTTTCCTATCTTGCATCAATACAGCACCAATTCCAATTCCTGAGGCATCACATTCTATTTCAAAAGTTTTTGTAAAGTCAGGAAGCATAAGAAGAGGTGATTGAGTAAGCTTCTCTTTTAGGCATTGGAAAGCCTTCTCTTGTGCTTCTCCCCACTTGAATCCGACATCCATCTTTATCACTTCAGTCAAGGGAGCTGCAATGGTGCTAAAGTCTCTCACAAATCGCCTATAGAACCCAGCAAGCCCATGGAAACTCCTCACTTCTCCTACTGTGGTTGGACTCGGCCAATCTTTGATGGCTTTGATCTTCTCCTCATCGACCTTAACTCCATCTCTGCACTCACAACAAAGCATAGGAAAACCAAGTTATCCGTGCAAAAGGTGCACTTCTTCAAGTTGGCATAAAGCTTTTCATTCCTTAAAACATTCAGGACAGCCCTAAGATGTTCTAGATGTTCTTTTAAGTTCTTACTATATACTAAGATGTCATCAAAGTATACTACAAAAGAAATGCCTATGAATGATCTAAGAACATGATTCATTAACCTCATGAATGTACTAGGTGCATTGGTTAATCCAAATGGCATAACTAACCACTCATATAATCCATGTTTAGTTTTGAATGCAGTTTTCCATTCATCTTCTTCTTTCATCCTAATCTGATGATAACCACTTTTTAAATCTATCTTAGAAAAGATGCAAGAACCATGCAATTCATCAAGCATATCATCAAGTCTAGGGATAGGGTGGCGATACTTCACTGTGATGTTGTTGATTGATCTACAATCAACACACATACGCCTTGTGATGCGTCCCTAGGATGCTCTTTGGTTGATGGGAATGGATAGATCCTTGCAAGAACGAATCAGAGACTCAAGTTCTTCAAGGTTGTGGATCGATTGGTGACACAAGAGGGATGATAAGGTCTCTTGATACTCGTAGATGAATAACTCGGATATAACACACCAAGTAAACACCCTTAGGTTCCTGGATATTACACACCAGAAGAAACTCGACAACTTGTCTTAGAGAGAGCTGTCAAGGAGAAAGATAACTCGTTGATTAAAAGATGGATGAGTACAATAGGGTTTAGAGACCCGTTTAAATAAGGAGAAACCAGAGAACATACTCTCTAGGGTTTCGGAAATAAGCAAAAAGGAAACTATAGTTTAAGTTTAACATAAGCTTTAAAATGAAATAAAATGTAAACTTCTTTAGCCTTGGACCGAGATAGGGCCTAAGTGATGTGAAGACAAGTTGTGGCCTCGTTAAAAGACTTCCTCCGGAAAACCTCGTGGGACAAAACCAAAAGCAAGGAAAAGAGCATGCACCCCATGTCTTGCCTAGACACTAACTCAGCTTGATGTAGAGATGGCTTGAATGGTGATCAAGACATCTCGGATCAGACCTTGTCCAAGACTTTCTTGTTGTGGATGTGAAGTGAGTAATCCAACAACATTCTCTTTAAGCTTCTTGACTCTGGAACGAGTCATGGGACCTTTAGGAATGGCTAGAGCATCATCACCAGGCTGCTGGTGCAATGTGGCTTCATGTGGCTCATCTAGACTCTCCTTGTTCTCCTTAGTGATCCGGTCCATGATCACATCATCCCCTCCCTCTTGAAAAGGATTTGTCCTCAAATCAGGTTCATCTACAGCAAAAGGAGCCAAGTCAGTGACATTGAAGTTATTTGATACATCATACTTACCTTGGAGATCAAGTTTGTAGGCATTGTCATTGATCTTGTGGATGATCTCGAAGGGTCCATCAACCCTTGGCATCAGCTTGTACTTCCTCTCGTTGGGGAACCTATCCTTCCTCCGGTGCAACCAAACTTGGTCACCTACTTCAAAGGTTCTCACACGTCTCCCCTTGTTGGCGTGCTTCTCATAAAGCTTGGTTTTCTGTTCAATGTTTTGTCTAGCCTTCTCATGGATCCGTTGGACCATCTCTGCTTTCTTCCTGCCATCTAGACTGATCCTTTCACACTCAGGTAAAGGCATTACATCCAAAGTAGAGGTGGGATTGAACCCATAAACAATCTCAAAAGGTGAATACTTAGAAGCAGAATGCATAGCATGATTGTATGCAAATTCAGAGTGTGGTAAGTATTCTTCCCAAGTTCTTAAGTTCTTTCTAATGAATGCACGCAGGAGTGTTCCTAGAGTTCTATTGACTACTTCAGTTTGACCATCAGTTTGTGGATGACATGTAGTAGAAAACAACAGTTTAGTGCCTAGCTTAGACCAAAGAGTCTTCCAAAAGTAACTAAGAAACTTAGTGTCCCTATCAGAAACTATAGTCCTAGGCATGCCATGTAAACGAACAACTTCTTTAAAGAACAGGTTAGCAACATGCAATGCATCATCAGTCTTATGACAAGCTATGAAATGTGTCATCTTAGAGAACCTATCAACAACAAAAAAGATTGAATCCTTTCCGGTTCTAGTCCTAGGTAATCCAACAACAAAGTCAATGGAAATGTCATTCCAGGGATGGTGTGGAATGGGTAAAGGAGTATACAAACCCTGGGATTGGACTTGGGACTTGGCATGCTTGCAAGTAGCACATCTCCCACAGATTCTCTCCACATCTCTCTTCATATGCGGCCAATAGAAGTGATCCTGCAAAACTTTTAAGGTTTTGGCAATCCCAAAGTGCCCCATTAGACTGCCCCCATGGGATTCCCTGACAAAAAGATCTCTCAAAGAGCAGTTAGGCACACATAACCTATTGTCATAAAACAAGTAGCCTTCTTGTCTAAAGTAATGCCCTGCAGCAAATTTCTCACAAGAAGCATAAGCTTCCTTGAAATCATGGTCAGTATCATATGTATCCTTTATCTGCTCAAACCCAAGTTACTTAGCATCTAAAGTGGTCAAGAGAACATACCTCCGAGATAGTGCATCAGGAACTATGTTCTCCTTACCTTGTTTATATTTGATCACGTATGGGAAGGTCTCAATGAACTCAACCCACCTTGCGTGTCTCTTGCTAAGCTTACTCTGCCCTTTTAGATACTTTAGGGACTCATGATCAATGTGTATGACAAACTCCTTCGGCCACAAGTAATGTTGCCACGTTTGTAATGCCCTCACCAAGGCATAGAGCTCTTTGTCATAGGTTGCATAGTTGAGAATGGCTCCTCCAAGCTTCTCACTGAAGTAGGCTATAGGTTTCCTATCCTGCATCAATACAGCACCAATTCCAATTCCTGAGGCATCACATTCTATTTCAAACGTTTTAGTAAAATCAGGAAGCATAAGAAGAGGTGATTGAGTAAGCTTCTCTTTTAGGCTCTGGAAAGCCTTCTCTTGTGCTTCTCCCCACTTGAATCCAACATCCTTCTTTATCACTTTAGTCAAGGGAGCTGCAATGGTGCTAAAGTCTCTCACAAATCGCCTATAGAACCCAGCAAGCCCATGGAAACTCCTCACTTCTCCCACTGTGGTTGGACTCGACCAGTCCTTGATGGCATTGATCTTCTCCTCATCGACCTTAACTCTATCTGCACTTACAACAAAGCCTAGGAAAACCAAGATATCTGTGCAAAAGGTGCACTTCTTCAAGTTGGCATAAAGCTTTTCATTCCTTAAAACATTCAGGACAGCCCTAAGATGTTCTAGATGTTCTTCTAAGTTCTTGCCATATACTAAGATGTCATCAAAGTATACTACAACAGAAATGCCTATGAATGATCTAAGAACATGATTCATTAACCTCATGAATGTACTAGGTGCGTTGGTTAATCCAAATGGCATAACTAACCACTCATATAATCCATGTTTAGTTTTGAATTCAGTTTTCCATTCATGTCCTTCTTTCATCCTAGTCTGATGATAACCACTTTATAAATCATCTTAGAAAAGATGCAAGAACCATGTAATTCATCAAGCATATCATCAAGTCTAGGGATAGGGTGGCGATACTTCACTGTGATGTTGTTGATTGATCTACAATCAACACACATTCGCCATGTACCATCCTTCTTAGGCACTAGGAGCACTGGTACAGCACATGGGCTCAAACTCTCTTGGATATAGCCCTTCTCAATGAGTTCCTCTACTTGTCTTTGTAACTGCTTGGTCTCAACCGAGTTGGTTCTGTATGCTGGACGGTTTGGAAGTGTAGATCCTGGAACAAAGTTTATTTGGTGCTCAATCCCTCTCAAAGGTGGTAAACCAATGGGATTGTCTTCTGGAAATACATCTTGAAACTCCTGCAAAAGAGAAACTATTTCACTCGGATACACCGGCGTAGAATCTGTTAAGTTCAAAAGATTTTCTTTAAACACAAGTAAGATAACAGATTATTTAGAGTAGAGAGTTCTTTTGATATCACCCATGTTAGCATAGAAGTTTGGCAGCTTAGTTCCAGCCGGTTTTAGATCAATCTCCTTCTTCTTTTGGAGTTGAATCTGATCTTGTTGAACTTCCTTAGGTGTCAAGGGAACCAGGGTGGTCTTGCGTCCCTTGAACTCAAAGGAGTGCTTGTTGGTGAAGCCATCATGGATAACTCGGCGATCAGATTGCCAAGGTCTTCCAAGAAGGATGTGACCAGCTTCCATAGGCAACACATCACACAAGACTTCATCTTCATATCTCCCAATGGCTAAGGGAATAAGGACTTGACTTGAAACCTTCATGGTGCCTTCTTCATTCAGCCATTGTAGCCGGTAAGGTTTGGGATGCTTCTGAACCTTCAATCCCAACTTCTTGACCATGGTTTCACTCGCAGCATTCACACAACTGCCTCCATCAACAATGAGGCTGCACACTTTTCCTTGGACCAAGCACCGGGTGTAGAATAGGTTGTCACGTTGCTCTAGCTCCTTAGCCTTGTTTTGCAAGCTTAGAAGCCTTCTAGGTACTAAAAGCTTCCCCTGGACTGGTCCTTCTTCATGTTCCTCTTCACTCTCTTCTTGGTCAGAGTCAGTGTTGTCATCTTCTGAGGCATACTCTCCATCTTCCAGCAAGATCATGACTCTATTGTTGGTACATTCATTGGCATAATGACCTCTTCCTTGGCACTTGAAACACTTGACATCACGAGCTCTGGAGCTAGAAGCTTCAACCTTGCCTTTGCCCTTGTCAAGAGCACTGCTTGGTTTGGTTTCTTCTCTCGGATAGGACTTGTTGTCCTTCTAGAACGGTTTAGACTCCCTAGGGTAAGGTGACTTCTGATTTGATCATGGACCAGCTTACTAACGAGGAAAAAGGGAGCTTAGATGATGTGATCATGGACCGGATCACTAAGAAGAACAAGGAGAGTCTAGATGAACCACATGAAGCCACAATGCACCAGCAGCCTGGTGATGATGCTCTAGCCATTCCAGAAGGTCCCATGACTCGTTCCAGAGTCAAGAAACTTAAGGATAATGTTGTTGGATTATTCACTTCACAGCCACAACAAGAAGAAATTCTTGGACAAGGTTTGATCCGAGATGCCTTGATCACCATTCAAGCCATCTCTACATCAAGCTGAGTTAGTGTCTAGGAAAGACACTTGGTGTGTGCTCTTTTCCTTGCTTTTGGTTTTGTCCCACGAGGTTTTCCGGAGGAAGGTTTTTAACGAGGCCACAACTTGTCTTACACATCACGTAGGCTCTATCTCGGCCCAAGACTAGCAGAAGTTCACATTTTATTACATTTTAAAGCTTATGTTATTTTTAAACTATAGTTTTCCTTTTTATTATTTTTGAAACCCTAGAGAGCCTATTCTCAGGTTTCTTTTATTTAAAGGGTTCTCCTAACCCTATTGTACTCAAGCAATCAATAAACCATGAGTTTGTTTTCTCTCTTGACGGCTCTCTCTCTCTAGAAGTTGTCGAGTTCTGGTGTGTAATATCCAGAGACCTAAGGGCTTCTTATTTGGTGTGTCATATCCATATCAGTCGCCTAGGAGTATCAAGATATCATCCATCCCTCTTGTGTCACCATTCAATCCACAAACCTTGAAGAACTTGAGTCCCTGATTCGTTCTTGCAAGGATCTATCCATCCCCATCAACCAAAGAGCATCCTAGGGGCGCATCAAGTGGTATCAGAGAAACTTTGGTTAGGGAAGTTTCGTTTTCTCTTAAACTCTTTTTGTTTCATCCATGTTTCATCTCTATCATCTTGAATAAGCAGTAGATCTAATCTGTTTAGGGCTGCTCGAATTTCATAGAGATTAGACAAGGTTTTAAACTTTTTCCTTTTTGCTTGCAGAAACCCTAGTTGATAAACCCTAGCCGCATAAGTTCTTGTCTCCCTAGATCACTTTGTTTCTTCTGCAAATCTTGTTAATCACCTTGAACACGAGTAGAACTAAGTTGTTACGCTGCTCGAAATCTTAGAGAAGTTTCAGACAAGATTTAGAAGAATTTCCTTTTTGCTTGGAGGCGGAAGCCCTAGAATTGGAAAAACCTAGCCGCTATCCTTTTTTCTCTTATCTTGCCGAGCAAGCTTATCCTTTTTGTGTTGATCTTTTTCCTTTTTACTTCTCGTGTACTCCTTGAACTACTTACTGGCTTAATCTTTCTCTTGTCTCAGGTACCATGGCAGGAGATCAGAAAGGAGTCCTCACTAAGGATGAAAGGCTGTTACTTAAGGCAGTGAATGCTCATCTGCAGCAGAAGATGAAAGCTAGTCTTGATCAACTTTGGAAGGAGTTTAGACAGGATCTCCAACAAGATATTCATCATAGTCTTGAGTCTAGAAGCAAAGAGAGAAGACTGATACGTGGGCATGAAGGCAGAGACAACTTTGCTGACCAAAAGATAAGAATCCATCCTTTCTATGGTGATGATGATCCGGCAGCATATGTGGAGTGGGAAGAGAAGATGAAGTTGTTTTTCAATTGTCAAAGCTATGCTGGAAGAAAGAAGGTTCAAGTGGCTACTGCTGAGTTTTGTGGTGATGCTTTGAGATGGTGGAATCACTTGATAAGGTCCAGAAGACTTGATGGAAAAGAACCAGTGGAAACTTGGCATAAGCTGAGGACTTTGATGCAGAGAGAGTATGTTCCAAGACAGTACCACAAGGATGTACTTCAAAGGCAACCAGAGACAAAGCTACGCTCTTTAAACTCTGCTCAGAAACAACAAGACAGCAAGAACTCAAGTCCAGTTGGATCATCAAGCAAAACCTCCACGTGTCCCATTGAAGATAGCATAAGGAAGGCAATTTCACAAACGTTTAGGGATGTGGAGAAACAACTCAATCAGGCTAAGACTACACGTCCATCCTTAGAAGTACAGAACCAAGAGCCATTCACTGATGTCTTAGACCTCAAACTTGCAGAACCAGACTCAGCTGCACAACCAGATTTAACTGCACCAACTCAAGAAGCTCAAACAGAAACATCTTTGGTAAAAAGAAAGTTTGGGACAGAACAAGAGTGTTCTCTTTTCTTACCTCAGCCTGAATTCAATTGCAGTACTTCTTGTGATGAACTAACTTTTCTTAAACCGGTGGAACCGAGTAGCCTTGTTTTAGTGTCACAGGTTGCAAAAGAAGAATCAGTAGACAGAGAACCAGAGCAATCAACACAAGGAGAAGAGTTGGAACATCAGAACAACTTGCAGTCTAACCCAACTCCTAAACCCTTGTCTCATAACCAGCAAAGGAACTGTAAGGAAGCTAAAGTGGTTAGTTCTGTGCCTATAATGTGTGTTAAAGTGAGTACTAAAGACATAAAACCTTTTGGTCTTGACCAAGTAAAAGATTTTTGTGTTTCAAATTCTGTTTTTGATAACTTGCTTAGATCTTTTAAAGGACTGGAACCAGAAAACCTCTTTGATCAAAAACATTTTCAAAATGATAAAAACAACATTTCTGGTCATGTTTTGAATCTTGAGCAGTTTCTGAAATATAGCAAAAGCTTTGATCACTTTGAACAGGTTTTAGAGCTTGAGTTGAAACAAACTGATTTCTGTTTTAGACAACCTTGTGATTCATTTGCTAGAACTGAAGAGAAGAGTTTCGTTGCGAATTTTCCTAGGCATGATTTGAACACTGATGATTGTTTTGCATCCACATATGTCTTGAACGAACCTAGGAAGTTGCATGAACCGAAATTGCATCATTCTGATTTTAGGTTTGAAATTTTGAAATCTGCAAATATCTCTGAGCTTGAGATTGATTGTTTGTGTGCTGAAAATGATTCTAAACGTGTAGGACTGTTCTTTGAGGATATTCTAGTGTATAACACTTTCTTTGGTAAACCTGTTACACAATTGAAACTAGAACTCTCTGCTTCTGAATGTGTGAACTTGATCCTTGATGATATTTGGGTCTGTAATATTTTCTTTGATAGATGGAAGAGTCATACTGTTTTGTGCTCTGGAGACATCCTTGTCTATAATACTTTCTTTGACCTGATAACCCACTTTACTTGTCCAAAAGAAGCTGAGAAAGGTACAGGTGAAAGGAGGAGCTACAATGATCAGATTATCAATGATGAGTCTTTGGCTAAGTTGGAGAAGCACGAAACAAATCTTGAAAACTGTCTAGTCGCCAGCTGTGATATAGGAGTAGTCAGAAGATCATATCTCATCAACAAAAAAGATTTAGGCCATGAAACCAACTGCATTAGAAACTTAACTCATCAGGTTATCACGTCGATTTGGAATCATGTCCAAAGCTTCTCAGGTGAAAGAGTTATGGGTTCTATAAGTCAGGTGATCCTATCTCTGCTTTGTTTGAATTTTTGCTAAGTTTAGAACATCTCAACCCCTATCTATGGCGACCAGGTGAGCATGCTAAGATAAGTGGTCATGTTTTCAATGATTCTTTTATCACTCTTCACCCAGATATAATACTCTTGTTTTTATCAAAAGAGCCAAGTATAGATTTCAGGAAAGCTTTGAAGGGTGTAAGGAGAAGCTACAAGCGTGAGGAAGATATGAGGTTCAAACCACCATATTTGGACCAGGATAAGCACCAAGGCGTCACTTGCTTCATCATCATCAAAGAAGAACCTCCAGACTCAACATACAAGCCAAAACCGAGCAGAAAAGTATTTGGACTATTGCTCTTACTCTATGACAAAATTTTATGTGCTAACTTATTGTGTGTCATAGAGTATGATGCAGGTTTGAGTAATGAATCAGGAATCAAACGGATCAGTCCCTTCTACATATCCGAACCAATCAGAAACAATGCCTATCAAAGAGGCTTGCAAGGTAAGTGTAACCTGATTCTAAACTTTGTTGTTACTAATTTGGTCCCCTCTATTGCAGGTAAAACAGATTTCAGGACAAATCTTTTTGAAGAGGGAGGGGATGATGTGATCATGGACCAGCTTACTAACGAGGACAAAGGGAGCTTAGATGATGTGATCATGGACCGGATCACTAAGAATAACAAGGAGAGTCTAGATGAGCCACATGAAGCCACAATGCACCAGCAGCCTAGTGATGATGCTCTAGCCATTCCAGAAGGTCCCATGACTCGTTCCAGAGTCAAGAAACTTAAGGATAATGTTGTTGGATTACTAATTTCACATCCACAACAAGAAGAAAGTCTTGGACAAGGTTTGATCCGAGATGTCTTGATCACCATTCAAGCCATCTCTACATCAAGCTGAGTTAGTGTCTAGGCAAGACACTTGGTGCGTGCTCTTTTCCTTGCTTTTGGTTTTGTCCCACAAGGTTTTCCGGAGGAAGGTTTTTAACGAGGCCACAACTTGTCTTACACATCACTTAGGCTCTATCTCGGCCCAAGACTAGCAGAAGTTCACATTTTATTACATTTTAAAGCTTATGTTATTTTTAAACTATAGTTTTCCTTTTTATTATTTTCGAAACCCTAAAGAGCTTGTTCTCTGGTTTCTTTTATTTAAAGGGTTCTCCTAACCCTATTGTACTCAAGCAATCAATAAACCACGAGTTTGTTTTCTCTCTTGACGGCTCTCTCTCTCTAGAAGTTGTCGAATTCTGGTGTGTAATATCCAGAGACCTAAGGGCTTCTTATTTGGTGTGTCATATCCAGATCAGTCGCCTAGGAGTATCAAGAGATCATCCATCCCTCTTGTGTCACCATTCAATCCACAAACCTTGAAGAACTTGAGTCCCTGATTCGTTCTTGCAAGGATCTATCCATCCCCATCAACCAAAGAGCATCCTAGGGGCGCATCAACTTCTCTTCCTTGGTGTTGTGTAACCGGTTAGAGCCATAGTGGTTGCGTGAATGTCCCTTCCTCTTGAGCTGTTGCTCCACAAGAATAGCCTTGTGTAGCATCTCTTCAAGCTCCACATAATGTTGCATCTCAACATTGTCTTGTATCTCTCGGTTTAAACCACACAGGAACCTTGACATGGTTGCTTCTCTATCTTCTGATATGCTAGCTCTTAGCATGAGCAACTCCATCTCCTGGTAATACTCCTCCACTGATCTTGAACCTTGGGTAAGTTTCCTGAGCCGGTGGTGCAAGTCTCTGTGGTAATGACTTGGAACAAACCTCTTGCGCATGATAGACTTCATCTCTGTCCAAGTCTCTACTGGTTCTTCTCCATTCCTCCTACGAGTTGTGATGTACTGATCACACCAACTTAGAGCATAGTCATAGAAATCAGTGGCAGCAATCTGAATCTTCTTGTGGTTTGTGTACTGCTTACACTGAAAGACTAACTCAATCTTCTTCTCCCACTCAAGGTAGGCATCCGGATCAGCTTTGCCATGGAATGGGGGTATCTTGATCTTCAAACCAACAAGCTCATCTCCCTGGTTCATCCTTCTTTCTTGGACACGCCCATGTCTTCTCTGGATTTGTCTTGAGGATGAACTGAAGTGTTCATATTCATTGTCAGTCTCCTCATAACCAGCATGCTCTTGGCGAGTTGCATGAGGTCTCTCTTCTCTCCTAGCCTCTCTGTTTGGCAATTGACTAGTAGTTCTCCTGATGTCTTCTCTGAGCTCTCTCCGGATGTCATTGAGGTTGGTCCTCATCATCCTGGTCATGGTTGCTACCATGTTCTGAATGAGTTGAGCCGACATAGCCTCCATGAGAAGCATGTTCTTCCTGACGAGTGCAGCTTCTTCTTCAGACTCGGATCCCATGCTTCCTGCACAAAGGTAAGCAATATAACCAGTAAAAAGTTTCTAGGTAACAAGACAAGCAAAAAGGAAAAAGGATAAAACAAACTAAAGCTTCTTCTGCAAGGCAAAAGTAAAAAGGATAATCGGCTACAAGCAAAAAGGAGATTAGGGTTGTCGATTTCTAGCAAAAAGGAAATTCTTTAAATCTTGTCTAAACTTTTCTAAGCTTTTCTAGCACCCTAAAAAACCTTAATCTACTCATGTTCAAGGTGATTAACAAGATTAACAGATGAAACAAAGTGATCTAAGGAGGCAAAGACTTATGCGGCTAGGGTTTCTCTCTTTAGGGCTTCCGCAAAGCAAAAAGGAAAATTTCAAAAATCTTGTCTAATCTCTATGAAATCGAGCAGCCCTAAACAGATTAGATCTACTGCTTATTCAAGATGATAGAGATGAAACACGGATCAAACAAAAAGAACAAGGTAGAAAACGAGTACTTCCCAACCAAAGTTGCTCTGATACCACTTGATGAGTCCCTGGGATGCTCTTTGGTAGATGGGAATGTATAGATCCTTGCAAGAACGAATCAGAGACTCAAGTTCTTCAAGGTTGTGGATCGATTGGTGGCACAAGAGGGATGATAAGGTCTCTTGATACTCCTAGATGAATAACTCGGATATAAGATACCAAGCAAACACCCTTAGGTTCCTGGATATTACACACCAGAAGAAACTTGACAACTTGTCTTAGAGAGAGAGCCGTCAAGGAGAAAGATAACTCGTTGATTAAAAGATGGATGAGTACAATAGGGTTTAGAGACCCGTTTAAATAAGGAGAAACCAGAGAACATACTCTCTAGGGTTTCGGAAATAAGCAAAAAGGAAACTATAGTTTAAGTTTAACATAAGCTTTAAAATGAAATAAAATGTAAACTTCTTTAGCCTTGGACCGAGATAGGGCCTAAGTGATGTGAAGACAAGTTGTGGCCTCGTTACAAACCTTCCTCCGGAAAACCTCGTGGGACAAAACCAAAAGCAAGGAAAAGAGCATGCACCCCATGTCTTGCCTAGACACTAACTCAGCCTTATGTAGAGATGGCTTGAATGGTGATCAAGACATCTCGGATCAGACCTTGTCCAAGACTTTCTTGTTTTGGATGTGAAGTGAGTAATCCAACAACATTCTCTTTAAGCTTCTTTACTCTGGAACGAGTCATGGGACCTTCAGGTATGGCTAGAGCATCATCACCAGGCTGCTGGTGCAATGTGACTTCATGTGGCTCATCTAGACTCTCCTTGTTCTCCTTAGTGATCCGGTCCATGATCACATCACCATGTACCATCCTTCTTAGGCACTAGGAGCACTGGTACAGCACATGGGCTCAAACTTTCTCGGATATAGCCCTTCTCCAGGAGTTCTTCTACTTGTCTCTGCAACTCCTTGGTCTCAACCAGGTTGGTTCTGTATGCTGGACGGTTTGGAAGTGTGGATCCTGGAACAAAGTCTATCTGATGCTCAATCCCTCTCAAAGGTGGTAAACCAATGGGGTTTGTCCTCTGGAAATACATCTTGAAACTCCTGCAAAAGAGAAACCATCTCACTCGGATACACAAGTGTAGAATCTGTTAAGTTCAAAAGAGCTTTTTTGATATCGCCCATGTTAGCATAGAAGTTTGGCTGCTTAGTTCCAGCTGGTTTTAGATCAATCTCTTTCTTCTTTTGGAGTTGAATCTGATCTTGTTGAACTTCCTTAGGTGTCAAGGGAACCAGGACAGTCTTGCGACCCTTGAACTCAAAGGAATGCTTGTTGGTGAAGCCATCATGGACAACTCGGCGATCAGATTGCCAAGGTCTCCCAAGAAGGATGTGACCAGCTTCCATAGGCAACACATCACACAAGACTTCATCTTCATATCTCCCAATGGCTAAGGGAATAAGGACTTGACTTGAAACCTTCATGGTGCCTTCTTCATTCAGCCATTGTAGCCGGTAAGGTTTGGGATGCTTCTGAACCTTCAATCCCAACTTCTTGACCATGGTTTCACTCGCAGCATTCACAGAAGTGCCTCCATCAACAATGACGCTGCACACTTTTCCTTGGACCAAGCACCGGGTGTAGAATAGGTTCTCACGTTGCTCTAGCTCCTCAGTCTTGTTTTGCAAGCTTAGAAGCCTTCTAGCTACTAAAAGCTTCCCCTGGACTGGTCCTTCTTCATGCTCCTCTTCACTCTCTTCTTGGTCAGAGTCAGTGTTGTCATCTTCTGAGGCATACTCTCCATCTTCCAGCAAGATCATGACTCTCTTGTTGGTACATTCATTGGCATAATGACCTCTTCCTTGGCACTTGAAACACTTGACATCACGAGCTCTGGAACTAGAAGCCTCAACCTTGCCTTTCCCCTTGTCAAGAGCACTGCTTGGTTTGGTTTCTTCTCTCGGATAGGACTTGTTTTCCTTCTGGAACGGTTTAGACTCCTTAGGGTAAGGTGACCTCTCTTCCTTGGTGTTGTGTAACCGGTTAGAACCATAGTGGTTGCGTGAATGTCCCTTCCTCTTGAGCTGTTGTTCCACAAGAATAGCCTTGTGTAGCATCTCTTCAAGCTCCACATAATGTTGCATCTCAACATTGTCTTGTATCTCTCGGTTTAAACAACATAGGAACCTTGACATGGTGGCTTCTCTATCTTCTGATATGCTAGCTCTAAGCATGAGCAACTCCATCTCCTGGTAGTACTCCACCACTGATCTTGAACCTTGGGTAAGTTTCCTGAGCCTGTGGTGCAAGTCTCTGTGGTAATGGCTTGGAACAAACCTCTTGCGCATGATAGACTTCATCTCTGTCCAAGTCTCTACTGGTTCCTCTCCATTCCTTCTACGAGTTGTGATGTACTGATCCCACCAGCTTAGAGCATAGTCATAGAATTCAGTAGCAGCAATCTGAATCTTCTTGTGGTTTGTGACTGCTTACACTGAAAGACCAACTCAATCTTCTTCTCCCACTCAAGGTAGGCATCCGGATCAGCTTTGCCATGGAATGGGGGTATCTTGATCTTTAAACCAGCAAGATCATCTCTCTGGTTTGTCCTTCTTTCATGTCCACGCCTATGTCTTCTTTGGCTTTGTCTTGAGGATGAACTGATGTGTTCATACTCATTGTCAGTCTCCTCATAACCAGCATGCTCTTGTCGAGTTGCTTGAGGTCTCTCTTCTCTTCTAGTCTCTAAGTTGGGAACTTGACTAGTAGCTCTTCTCACTTCTTCTCTGAACTCTCTCCGGAACTCACTGAGGTTGGTCCTCAACATCTCGGTCATGGTTGCTACCATGTTCTGGTTCAGTTGAGCAGTCATGGCTTCCATGAGCAGCTTGTTCTTCCTGACGAGTTCAGCTTCTTCTTCAGACTCGGATCCCATGCTTCCTGCACAAAGGTAAACAATATAACCAGTAAAAAGTTTCTAGGTAACAAGAAAAGCAAAAGGAAAAACGAAAACACAAACTAATGCTTGTTCTGCAAGACAAAGAGTAAAAAGGATAATCGGCTAAAAAAATGGAACTAGGGTTGCCGATTTCAAGCAAAAAGGAAACTCTTCAATTCTTGTCTAAACTTCTCTAAGTTGTTCTAGCAGCCTAAACAACCTAATTATACTCGTGTTCAAGGTGATTAAGGTTATTAGCAGATGAAACAAAGAGGTTTAGAGAGCACATAACTTATGCGGCTAGGGTTTATCTCTCTAGGGCTTCCGCAAGCAAAAAAGAAAAGTCTTAAAACTTTGTCTACTCTCTTATAAAACTCGAGCAGCCCTAAACAAATTAGATCTACTGCTTAACAAAGGT
>CAJHQP010002796.1:0-78293 GCA_905132765.1 Moricandia arvensis | reverse complement strand
AATTGGAGGAGTAAATATTACCTTGATGTTTATGTAATAACCATAACTAAGTACGATTATATTTCTTAGAGTTTTTTAATTACGCAAAATACCTTATTATTGAATTAAACAGTATTATATAATGAAAATATTCCCCCAAAATCTATTTAAAGAAGAAAATCAGAAAATAAATCTAAAAAAACTTTTGTCACAAAAATGATTATCAAAATAAATTTGATTAAAAGATATAAATATATATATATATATATATTTATACATGTTAAGTAACTTATATATATTCATGATTTAGAGTTATGCTGTGTAGTTTTAGAGTTATGTTTGAAATTTAAAAAAATATTAAAATAAAAAAATAAAAATATTATTTTGATCATTTTTTGAAATTTATTTTGTGATAAAATTTTAAAATGCATATTTAAGAGATTTGACTTTATTTAAAAAGTTTTTTTCTAAAAAAAATCTATATTATTTTAACTAATAAAAAGATGCGTAATTAATAAATTAGACGGTGTCAATCTGAGATGAAACCACAAAAAAAAAATCTAGAAAAAGGAAATTTTCCTTTACTAATAGTAAACTTGTAAAACAAGCATCAAAATCCTCTTTCGAAAAGGAAAATTACATCTAGTCTTTTCTCCACCGTCACAATCATCTATAAAACAACTACAACTTACATCAATCCTCAAGTATCAATCCATCAAACAACAACAAAACAAATCATCACACAAGAAACCCTAAAACACCTGAGAGAGTAATGGACACTTGCTTGGACTGCAAGAGAGTCACCGAAACGGTGATCGACACAAGAACCGGCGACACAATCTGCACAGAGTGCAGCCTCGTCATCTCCGACCACTACATAGACGACAGCCAAGAGTGGAGAACGTTCTCCAACGACGACAATAGTGACCGAGACCCTAACCGTGTCGGTGCACCTACAAACCCTCTTCTCAAATCAGGTGGTATCGGCACCATCATCGACAAAACCACCTCCAAGAACAATGACTTGACTAAAACACAACACCTCGTTAGAAACTCTGAAGAGGATCTTATAGTGAAAGCTTGTAAAGAGATCAAGAGGATGGCTAATGGTTTGAACCTAGTTGGTGGTGTGGAGTTTAGGGCTTGCGAGATTGTGTCTAAGTACAGTGGTGACAATAACAAGAGACTGAGCAGGCGTAAACACTTAACCGCTGTCTGTGCGGCTTCTGTTTCAACGGCTTGTCGTGAGATGAATCTCTCGAGGACGTTGAAGGAGATCTCTTCTGTGGCTCATGGTGTGAGTTTGAAGGATATAAACAAAGCGAGTATGGCTATAAGGCGTTTACTGGAGGCAGATCAAGGGGAGATGGATTCTTCTTCTTGTGTTGCTCCTCCTCAGGTGATTATCAAGACAGGAGAGCTTGTTCGCAGGTTCTGTTCTAGACTAGACATAACTGAGAGAGAGACAAAGGCTATACGAGAAGCTGTTGAGATAGCTGAGAACTTTGATATTAGGAGAAACCCTAAGTCGGTTCTTGCTGCTATTATCTTCATGATCTGTCAGTTATCTAAGACCAAAAAGAGACCTACTAAAGGTAATTAAAATCATTCTATTCTTTACTTCAAAAAGCCCTACAAAATTTAAGTTACTTGCACTACAAGTTAGGGCTATTTACTGATAGTTCTTGTTTTTTTTACAGATATTGCGATGGCTGCAGAAGTAGTGGAGAATACCATCAAGAGCTCGGCTAAGGATATGTACCCTTACGCATCGAAGATTATACCTCAATGGTATGCTTCTGAAGAAGAGGTCAAGAGGTTAGGAGGTATCATAGGATCTTGGGATGCTTCAAACCTTTAACATATAGGGAAAGTCTCTAGTTGAGTAAGAAGTTTAGGATTTATTTTGTAGAAGTAGAATCTGTTACATGTTCTATCACATTTTATTTTATCTAAAATATCAATGTTTTAGATTTTCAATGTAATTTTAATAATGAATTAAAAACTTCCAAAATATTAATTGACAATTTTAAATTTATTGAATTGTTATTAATTAAAATTTATGGAAAGTTGTTATTTAAAAAAAATAATACACTGATAGATAAATATTTTTTTAATATGTGTGAAAATCTAAAATATATATTATTTAGAAATAGATGGAATATTAAAGATCTATGCTATCTACTTTCTACTATATTTAACAAAAATGTATCTAGCTAAAAGTAGAATATAACCCTTGTTGACATGTATGGTTGAATAAACAAACCTTTACGAGAAGCTTAGCTAGAAATCACATATGCTTAGAGCACTCGCAATGACAGTCCTTAAGGAGAAATCTTTAAAAAAATAATAAGTAAATAATCAGTGGATTTCACAAAAAACTAAAGATTCAATCTTTAAAATCTCTAAATAAAGATTTCTTCTTAGTGAGTCTTTTGTACTGTTTGTAAACCACCGTAACACATAGCGGCCCATAATTAATTGATTTTTTTAATCTAAAAAAAATTTAAAAAAAATTAAGGACTTTAATAGAATACACCATTAGAAATGCTCTTATTCTCGTACGGAACAAATTACATTACGTATCTCAATATTTTGGTAATTTGGTTGTATTGGTGATATGTTTAAAGCAATCAACCAACATATTACCAATACAATCAATTTAGAGGCCATAAATACTTAAGTCAAATTTTAATATTGTATTAAAATATTAAGATAATAAAACTTGCGCTTATTAAGTTTTTAATAAATTGAGGGCATTGAGTGTTTCATTGCTCTATACTAGGACCAAACCTGCCAATAATTAATTCATCAATAAAAACAATATCATAGTCGAGAACTTTTTGAACTTAACAAAACATTATGAATGGTATGTTTTTATTATTTATTACTATGATATAATAGCTTTCAACAAAAAACTTAAGAAACTAACATAATCTGGAAAAGAAAATTAAGAGAATCTAATTAAAGTTTGATTTAGCTTCAAAAGTTTGACCGAACCCCCAATTCTCAGGCGCAACATCATAGAACGTCAAGCTCCTACCATCACTGGTCTTCACCATAAACGAGAGCCTTTGTCCGACCAAAACCACACCAGTGTCCCAGTTCTGTCCCCAGTTCCTCTGCATAGAGATCCAGTTACTCTTATGCCCTTTGATAGTCACGCTAGTAACATCACCAGCTCCTCCAACGTTATACACCAAAACCATAATGAAGTTAGGGTTTCCTTTAATCTCAAACCTCACACCACCACTCTTCTGACACTTCACTCTCCTGAACTTCACTGGAACGATCCCACTTTTGTACTCGGCGATGGAAATGAACATCTTCATGGATAGATCGAAGTGCTTGTTAGGAGGGTTGCACCAGTGGATATCGACCGGTGGAGAGTAGTTGGGCGGGCAGAAGTTGGTGGCTGTGATTGTGATTGAACCGGCGTTTGGTTTGCACCACTTTGAGTTCACACACGTGATCTCGAAACAAGCACCGCATGTCTGGCCGTTGTTGAAGAGGGCTGTGCTTAGAGCCGCCGTTTCTAAGCCATAACCTTCTTTGAATAGGTCTCCATAACCACATGCTCCTTCTGTAACGCCAAAACATCAAAATATGAAAAACATTAGATACTATTAAACTTTTCATTAAAAAGCCAATGATTTACAAGATTCATAGTCTATACTAAATAGACATTTATATTGAACTTAAAAGTATATAGTAATAATCAGTAACAATATAAAGATACTAACGCATGGTGTCTTTGCCGCTAATGTCGCCGTAAAACGTAGCATGAGCGTCTTCCCATGCAGCGTCAGCCACAGAGACAAGTATCGCAAGTAACAAGACAAAAGACATTGATCGATTCATGTTTTGTTTCTTTGTTTATTTTCTCTGATTTAATTCTATAATTCTACTGAGAAAGAAGCTTGATTATTTATAGAAGAATATGTAACGTTGATGTGATGGTTTAAGGGATATTAATTATGGGAATTAGCAGAAATTTTGGCAATATATTGCAGAATATTGACTAATAATATCAAATTAAGGAAGACGTTTGAATATAGTGTCTGCACATTCCACATTCAATACTGAATATTTTTATTTCCTTACTGAGTACGAGATATTGGGTATGGTTCTTATCAAATATGGAAATAAATTATGTGTATACCATTTTCGTTATATTTACTTCCTCTAAATGGTAAATGGTAAATCTATGGAGTTGGTATGATTATAAAAATGGATTGAGATGAATGAAATATGAAGAAAAATAGAATATACATCTGTTACGTTTATTTTTTAACAAAAGTGTAATTAAATTATGTTTTCTTTTGAATTTTTTTTGGCTGCATCTTGAATGTTAATTTGTTGAATAATATTTTTTCGAAATGCAACATTCCACTCGATTCAATAAAATATGTTTCAGTTACCATAATGATTTTTTAAAAACCAGTTCAACATATATCATTTTTGGAATGGAATAAAAAATAAATCCTTTGTAAATTTCATTTTTTATTCTCGATTATAAATTTTCATGAATGAATAAGTGAAATTCACTAGTTTCATTTTTTTCGTGTTCCACAAATTATCAATCTTTTATTTAATATAACTCTTTTAATAACAATCAATTATATTTTTTTTTTGGTATTGATGGAATGAGCATTCTAGCAATTAGTAAAAAAAATATGGAATTAAACGTATAATCATATTGTAACACTAAAAACTGTTATTTTAATATCAAATATTTTTAAGTTGATGATAAAAAAACTGATTTTTTTTATTAACCGGGTTGGTTTTGTGTAAGATTTCTTAGGAAAAGTTGATTAAACTTAGAGATACTAAAGTGATGGTGCATTGAGCTGAGTCGAGATAAGATTTTAGTGAAGTGTTTTCTCACTCAGGTTTCAGACAGTCTAGTACTTGCAGTGATGTTGTTGTCCAAGCATTGCCTTCTCCTCTGAGAAGTGAAACGCAGAGAAAACAACAGAGTAACTCCAGCTATAAATACAAAGTATGTGGCAAGAGTTATAGGTGTTCTCAAGCTCTAGGTGGCCAGCAAACACTGAACTCAAAGATACTAACATGAAGGAACATTGTGTTGCACATATCATTACATATGATTTCCTTATTTACCTGGATACACTGGAAACTTGGGAAGTAAAAGAAACATTCAAAAGAGTTCTTATAGTAGACTAGTAGTCAAGGCTCACTTGCTTAATATTCCATATGTCTTTGGCATATTCATGGATCGTCCGGTCACTGCTAAACTTGGATGAACCTGCTGTGTTCAAGATTGACATTCTCGTCCATCTCTGCAAAATCATTTATAGCAGTTACAAGGTTAGATGTTGAGGAAGTTTCATATTGACTCAGCATATATATAAGCATCACTACTTACTTTCTGGTCACGGTATGCCTTGTCAACTTTCTCTTGGCATTCAATGTAACTAGGGAAGTCTTTGCCAACAAGGAAGTAATCTGCTCTTCCAAAACCTTCGTTTCCTTCCAAAGAGCCAATGAGTTCATCATAGTTGTTTGAGCCAAAGACACCGCTTCTAACGAATTGCTTGACTTCTTCAAAACTAGGATCTGGGACAAACTGTAATGTAAAAGACAAAACATGTCAAAATGAAGTTATGTTTGACAATAAGAGGACGTATCTTCAGTTCATATACATTTCCCTCTGCTCTCTCTTTCCTCAGGTCCACAATCTCATCAGCTTTGGCACCAAAGAGGAAGAAGTTTTCTTCGCCAACTTCTTCTCTGATCTCAACATTAGCCCCATCCAAAGTTCCAATCAAAATGCAACCGTTCATAGAAAACTTCATGTTGCTTGTCCCACTCGCTTCCATCCCAGCGGTACTGCAGAGAGAACTCTTACTCTTCAGAAAATAACAAGAGTACCATTGATTTTACATATTCATTGCCAAAGTTCTCATGATAAAGTGATAAAAATATACACTAGTCCAGCTCCTAATGTCAGTATTGAGTTGTGACAATAAACTAGAAGATGATTTAGCCAAATACGTTAATACCTGATGTGTTGAGAAAGCTCACTTGCTGGAATGAGCAATTCAGCAACACTGACATTATAATCAGGAACAAAGATAACCTACAAGGTAGTTAACACTTCTCATTAGTATATTATAGGTACCAATTTACACAAGAGGCTTATATCAGACTTGAGAGAGGATTATGCATGTAAAGTATACATAATGATATGTAATGTACCTTAAGCAGGTCACCTATCTCCGGATCATGATTAATTGTAGACCCAACATCTGTTATGAACTTCACAATCCTCTTAGCTTGCACATATGTGGCGAATGCTTTTCCCCCAAAGATGCAAACTCTTGGAACATATGCCTTCTCCCTCTCACTGGCACTCATTTCCTTCATCTTTTTGTAGCGGTAAACTATTCCCAAGATGTTCAGCAGTTGTCGCTTGTACTCGTGGATACGCTTGATCTGCACATAAGATTCATTGGACGAGATGTAAGAAAGCTTCAAAGATTCATTGGGATAGTGTAAACAAGACCCTCTGGAAGTGACCTGAATGTCAAACATTGCATCAGGGTTGACAGTATATCCGGTTCTTTCCTTGATTAGTGATACAACTTTCAACTTGTTCTTCTTCTTTGCTGCTCTCCACTGGGATTGAAGATCTTCATCATCTGCAAACTGGAGAAAGACCGAACAAAGTTATCTGGTGTCATACTGAAAGAAAGATACACTGAATCTGATAGAGCATGTACATACCTTTCTTAGTTCTGCAAGCTTTTCAGTATTTAAGACCCAGTCTTCAGTGCCTAACCTGTTAGTTATAATATCACTTAGATAAGGGTTACAGAAACGAATCCATCGCCTTGGTGTTACTCCATTGGTTTTATTCTGGAATTTATCCGGCCACAACTGCAACACATATGGAATGTTCAGTAATGAGACTGATTATACTGCATTATATGCTTCACTAGTTTAGAGTGTTTACCTTAACGAATTCATTAAACACATCCTTCTTCACTATTTCACTGTGTATCTCTGCAACACCATTAACAGCATGACCACCAACAACAGCGAGGTTGGCCATACGGACCATCTTTGGTGGTTCAACTGGCGGTTCTGGGATAACTTCCACTTTGGCCCCAGCAGTTTCTTCCTCTTCTTGTTCCTCTTTCACAACAGTTTTAGCATCTTCTTTAGAATCTTCAGACTGGTCTACAGTGTTTTCTGCAATAACTGGTTTGTTCTTTGGTTTCACAATCACATCTGCAAAGGCAGAAGGCAACTCAACGTTCTCTAAGATCCTCATTGCCTTCAGTTTCTCCTGGAGCAAGTCAGGATCTGCAGTGCCATACTCTGAAACAATGGTGCCAACTAGCTGCAATACAGAAAGTGCAAATCAGACCAGAGATATGGAGAAAAAGATGAAGAAGAGAGACACTTGGTGCTGTTTAGAGATGGACCTCTTCATCAATCTTTTCGATAATCTCCACATGACGAGGGAGCAGTTTCTCCATTAGTTCTAAACTCCACTTCTCCAATGCCTCAGGCAGAACCGTATGGTTTGTGTATGCCACAGTCCTATAAATATTAAACTATTTAGAAACACGTTGCAGGTTCCAAAACTGTAGATTATGTTTAACAAGAGACACAGTCACTTTAAGAAGTACCTCTGTGTGATTCTCCAAGCGTCCTCCCAGCTTAGTCCTTTCAAATCCATTAGAATCCTCATTAACTCAGGAATGCATAAGGTTGGGTGAGTGTCATTCATCTGCACTGCAACCTTCTCTGGAAACTCTTCCCACTTGACGCTTCCTCCAGACCTTGTCTCAAAACGTGCTACAATATCTTGAAGCGAGGCTGAGCATAGAGTGTACTGTTGCTTCAGACGAAGAGCCTTTCCTTCATCTGATTCATCTCCAGGATAAAGCACATAGCAAATCTAGTTCCATTAGGGGGAGAAAACAACTATGTTTCAGTATGTACACTTAGAAGAAAACTCGTTGTTATATAAAGAAAAGAAAGTGACCTTTTCAGCGTTGAATAGAGCTTCTGCTGCATCAGTATGCTTGCCAGAGTTGTATGAGGATAAATCAAAATCTGATGAAGGAGCTTTAGTTGACCAGAGTCGTAGATTGATAGTAGTCTTGGTTTTATAGCCAGGGATAGGAACATCATAAGCAACAGCTAAAACGTCTTCTCCACCAATCCAAAGTTTCTTACCATCTGATCCAACAACCACTTTCCCATAGAACTTTACAGGATATGAGACATCGTTTCTCACTATTTCCCAAGGATTGCTTAGCTGAAAGAAACAGTTAAGTCCACAGTTCAACGTTTTGCTTTGAGGGAGTAAAAATTAGAATAGCAAGAAGAAGACCTCAAGCCAGTCTTCTGCAGCTTCCTCTTGTCCATCTTTAGTGATAATCTGTTTGAACAAGCCGTACTTGTATCTAAGTCCATAACCCCATGCCGGATAGTTCAAAGTTGCTAGGGAGTCCAAAAAGCAAGAGGCAAGTCTCCCAAGTCCACCATTCCCAAGTGCAGGATCTGGCTCCTACACATGTGAAGTGAAGAGTTTAGCAACTCAGCACACATTATGAACGGTCAAGTCTATGTGAAACCAAGCTCTTAGACTTTTGTAGTAAATCATAGATCAATCTCCAGTAATCAACTCACCTGACCAGCTACACTTTCCAAATCAAAGCCAAGACTCTTCAAAGCATCAGCATAAGCACCAGTAAGACCAAGGTTACCTACTGCATTCGACAAGGCTCTACCCTACAATGGGACAAGATGATCACATAACAAACCAAAAGGAGGAGAGTTTAAGTTTAAACCAAACCTGCAAAAACTCCATTGAGAGATAGTAAGCCTGCTTAGGATTCACCCTGTTGTAACACTGATAAGTAGCGTTCCAGTTTACAATAAGAGCGTCCCTAACACTTTGTGCAGTGGCAAAGAAAGCCTTAGGCAACTCAAACTTCTCCGGAGAAAACAAAGGCGTGAACTCAGAGTGGTACTTGATGCTCGAGGCTACTGAAGCAGTATCTGAAGCAAAGGTATGATCTTTAATTACCATTTTACCCATGCAAGTGTCTGAATGAGAAAGGAAAGATAAAAACTTGGAACCTTGTTTGGAGTCGGTAACTACAGCCTTTGGCTCGCTAGAGACAGCTTTCACCGATAAAAGTCGCTTTCTGATCCTTGTCGGAAAGATCTTTGTCCTCCAACGACGAGTAACCAGGCTTGACAATGAGTTGCATTTCATCAAGTTCTCAGCTCCGGTAGAGATTCTCATCGTCTCCATCTCTCTCTCTGAAGTGCTCAAAGCTTTTCAGTTTCACGAGGCAACTCTTTATCAGTTTAGTGATTTCTTATACATGACGTAGATGTATACGTGTCATTGTGTTATTGGATATGGGAACAAGTGAAAGATCACGTTATATTACAGTGGGACTGGAGCTGATCGGAGATATTTCTTGGAGAATGCGACAAGACTTATTGTCAGTCCACTAACAAAGTGCACCGTTCACGTGTAAAGTGTCTTCATCGTTAATTTAGGGACTACTTTTGTTAATACTCAATAGTTTAGTGCACTTTGGTAAAAATAATTCTTCTTCTATTGAACGATTGAGGGAGTGCTATTAAGCTAGCAAACAAATCTCACACATAGCATAATCACAATGTAGTCAAGATCCAAGAACGATACTGCTAGTATAAGGTTAGATTGATACACCTTATACGAACTAAAAGCATAATATATTATTACACATGCTCAAGAACAATGCAAGCAACTTAAACTTCTTACTGAGTTTCAAAGAATAACAACATAGATTACACTCCACTTGATCTTTACTTAATCAAGTTGATCTCCACAGGTAACTGAGGAAACCAGCACTCAAAGATCTCGTGGATAATACAAAAAGACAGAAACATAATCAGCAAACCAAAGAAAGAAAAAACTCTCACAGATCTTCCCAGAGGATGTTGAAACCTCAATCTAAACAGTTTCTACACAGAGAAAGTTAAGAGAAGAGACTCAAATGCAGTTTTTCGAATTATAAAAGCCATAACCAAAGGACTCATCGCTTTGGAGGACTTATCAAGGTTCCATTTTTAGTGGCAATGGAGGAGAGAACATTAAGTTTCCTTTCTGAACCTGGATCTCCCTCTTCTTGTGTTCATTACTTCCCGGGTTATTAGCATCTCTTGTGTCCTCTTCACTGCCTTCTGAAGAAGAGACTTCATTTTCAGAATGAGTTTCTTCTTCTTCCTCTTCTTCAAGGCCCTCGTTTTCCTTGGGCACATATTTGATTTCCTCAACTTCATTCCCATTCCCTTTCTTATCTCCATTACCATTGTTTGATCCGCTTGTTGAGTCGTCATCTTCCTCGTTAATACTCGACTCTGGCGTATCTCCATAAACCTTGTACACATTCCCATTCTCATCAAAGCTCACAGTTTTCACCACCCTGTTTTTCCCTCCACCTCCTTTCACCACAACCATGTTCCTAGCTTTCAAACCATGCTTCCTTTCATCATCCCTGGATATCACGAGTGTCTCTTCCTCTCCACTATCAACTGAATCATCCTCTGCACTCGACGCTACATCATGCTTATTCCCATACACCTGATACACATTCCTGTTCTTGTCAAACACCATGGTCTTCCTGACCGGAGACTTCACTGCATTGCCTTTCACAGTAGCCCTATTTTTAAACTTAGAGCAATCAGTCTTTCTCTTATCAGTAGAATCCATTGGAAGTTCTTCACTACCATCAGTTGTGGAATCCAACTCACTATCTTCATCCCCATCACAAGTAACAAAGACTTTCCCCATTCTGTTTCTCAACTTCTCGACTGTTCTGTCTTCTGCACTCGTCTTTCCATACACATTCATGTTCTTGTCAAGTACCATGGTTTTCCTTACCGGAGGCTTCACAATGGCCCCAGTTCTAAACTTAGAGCTACCTGTCTTGCTCTTATCAATATGGACTTCTTCACTATCATCAGTCGTGGAGTCCAACTCTTCTAGCTCCTCATTGCTATCTTCATCCCCATCACAAGTAACAAAGACTTTCCCCATTGGGTTTCTCAACTTCTCGACTCTTCTGTCTTCTGCTACACCAAAAGCCTGAGGCTTTTTGCCACCAGAGACCCTAAGCTTGCTGTGGCTAACCACATTCACTGCAGATCTACTAACCAAGTCATACCTTCTAACAACACAATCATCAACGTACTGCAAAAACCTCACCAAATCTCTGCTCAAAGATCTCTTACTACTTCTTATCAGTGGATCAACCCTACCCTAACAGAGAACCAAACAATACTAAATCAAAACTCTTGAAAAAAAAAAAAAAAGGACAGAACTTTATTCACAAAAATTACCTGAATCGAATCCAGTTGAAGGAGCAAGTCAGTAGCTTTCCGAGAAACAACCTTGTAAGGGAAAATGGGTTTGCCTGAAACCGAAGACTTGAGAGCCAAGAAGCTAGATTTGACCACTGCAAGCTCCTTGAGATGTCTGAAGGAGATGGATCTTCGGACAAGGTAAGAACGGAAATGGGTTTGGATAACTCTCGCCGCTGAGTCTCTCAGCGTAGAGTATCGGTCACGGTCACGACGTTGGTCGTAGAAAGGTGCCAACTTGTTGAGAGATGACTCGAGATCATCGATTTTGCGTAGGAGACAGGACAGGACAACACGGTCGTGTTCGATTGAGACGTTCTTGTGCTTGCAGGAGCAGGTTTGGTTAGGAAAGATTGTTTCTTGTTGGTGGGTTTGGAGATAAGAAGCGAGGAGGTGGAGAAGATTATCTGGTGGTGGTGGTGGAGAGCAGCAGGGAGGAGAGTCTCTGTGTGTGCAGCAGCGTGGAGAGGTGGGGACTAGAGGGATTTGATTGTGGTGGTTGTGGCGTTGTGAGCAGGGGTGGTGGTGGTGGCGGGAGGCCATGGAGTTTGACGGCGGAGTTTGCTAGATGATGGAAGGTGTTAGACTTATGGGTTTGACTAAAAGCGATCCCGTGAACTGAGGAAGAAGACAAAGAAGATGGCTTGAAAACGTCGCGTAGTTGTTATCATGTGTTATAACCCGGCACGCATTTTATGTTATTGACCGGTGGAACCAACCGGATGGGTTTTGCACTATATTACAAGTTGGTAAACATGTTAAGCTAGGCATTGGCCTTCAGGTTTTGGGTTTTCTGAGTTCAACATCTTAAACTCTTTTCAGATTTTCTATATTTAAATCGGGTTGGTTAATAATACTTTAGATTTAGTATATTCTATCCCTATATAAATGATTCATTTAGATCTCAATTTATTTTATATTTGTTTAATAATATTCTGAGTTTTTAAATTTTATATTACAAACAAAAATTATATATTTAAAATTTTATATTAATTAGGATTTTCAAATGAGATATCTAGGTTTCTAAAATTTTCAAAATTTTCAAATTTCAAAATTTTTCTTAATACATGTACGAATTTGATATAACACATCAATTATTTTTGATTTCTAAATCACAAATATTATAAAGTATTGTGTATAAACTGAAATACATGAAAATTTGAATTATCCATTTTATTTTATCAGATAAATTTATAATTATTTGAAATATTTAATTTAAATAACCAAATTACTTAATATTTAACATGAAAAACCTGAACTATCTGACGCTATTACTTATATATTATCTGAAATTATCCAAAATCAAAAACCAGTTAGAACCGAATTTATTGACATATAGTTATTTTCTAATTTTGTTATCCGGAACGACCCAAAATCGAACCGAAAACCGAATGCCGAGGACAAAACAATCCACACAGAAACGACGCCGTGTGAAACGTTCAGAGTGTGAATCACCCTAAAGACGAACACAGAGAGAAAAGGCGAGAGATTTTGAACACTGGGTAGAAGCAGAGACATCGATTTCTCTATCAACAATGGGTAAAGTCTCAAACTTTATCATCTCGCAGTGCTGATTCTTTAGTTTTCATGATCGTTGTGATTGCAGATGAGGAAAGAGAAGGAGAGATAGAGAAGAAGAAGGCAGAAGAAGGAGAAGTGAAGGAAGGAGTAGCATCAATAGCTTTACTCCCATGTGGTTCCATCTCTGGCCATTTCATTCACATGCCTCTCTCCATCTGTTATGGTCTCCATGGCACTGGTAGCATCTGTTTATTAGATTAAAAGACTTAATCTTGCACTAGTTACAGCTTTTGATACTAGGATTGTTTGAACATGGTACACAATGTTGTGTGTCTATTAGCTTAGGAGCATAGAGAAGGAGTTGATGTTTTTAACAATATACCATTGAACTATCTTTTTTTTTTTGTCTTTCAAAAAGAACTGGCTTGTGAGACTGAGTGCAGCCGTGGTGAGGATTATAGGTTGATGAAGCTCACCATCATTGACTACAATGTATGAGTTTTATCACTTTGATTCCTATCAAGCTTTACTCTTTAACTTCAAAACCAGTGTATCCTGATTTGCTTCCTGTGTCATTGCATTGAAATAAAGAGGAAGAAGGAACAAACTGTTGTAGTGGAATGCAAAGGCCATGATGCTGCTCGGATTAATGATGTTGAGCATGCTCATGGGTAAGTCTTCCTTGTCTAGCATATGAAAAAACGATTGTATAAGTGATTGTTTTACTATATCTAGAGTTGGAAGGTCATAAAGTTTATAGATTTTCATAGACAGTATGCCAATGAGTTGAATATCAAAACCTTTTTGGTGTGAATCTTTTAGGTGGGAGGAAGATGTGATAGGATTAGTCGAAGAAAAGCACGGGAAGAAGAAAGTATCTGTTTCGTTTGAGTGTGAGACATTGAAGGCTGATCAAGCAGCAGAGGACCATATCAGACAGTTTATGCCCAAGTTAGCTGGACTTGATGCTGTTAGTACGTATAACCAACAGTTTCCTCTTGTGTCATCTCATTACATTATGGTTTCTTGCTTTGTTTGATCAGCACAATCTGAGTGACTGCACTGGTTTGTGGTTCTTGCAGTTAACATTGGACCAATGAAGATAACTGGCCTTGATTTTGCTGCTGCAGTGGAAGAGGAACACCCAAACTAAGACAGCTTTAACACAGTTATATATTGTTAATGCAATGCAATGAAGGATCTAGTTTTATGAAAAGGACTTACTACATGTTCTTGGCAATTCTAGAGTGAAAAACAGATCGTGCAACGCTCTTCTCATCTTATGCTACTGGAGATTTCTTCAACATGTTTTTATCTTTACTTTTACAAAATCATTACTTCCATACATCTGTGATTAGCCTGTACCAATCTTGGTATTATTGACAACCAACAAAAATTCTCTAACTTCTATCTAGCAATGGTAACATAAAGTGTTTTGTTTTTGTTTTCTTAAATGATTTTGATTATTGTAGATACGCCTTTAACCTCAAGTTAGCGTAACTTTGTCTATACCAACTGTAGTATTTGAAGAAGCCTCGGTCTGATAGCAGTCTCCACGAACTTGGTTGTGACTTGTTCCCATTTGGTGATTGTCTGCTTAATCTCTGTTCGTTGTTCAGCTGTGACTGTCACAGACCCGTCTTTCTTGCCTTGGTTTGCACTAATAATCTTACTGTGGATGGTTTCTAACTCTTGCAGAGCCTTCATCACCTCTTGATGGTAGTTCTCCATGGACTTCTTCACCTATAGACATACCACAAGGAAATCCAGAAGATAGATCCATAAGAGTTTCAAAGAGAGTTTTCTTGTTACGTTACCTCTGATGACTTGCTTCCAATTCTTGAACCCATGAAGGACATGGCATCTGATATTTTCCCCTTAACCCCAGAAAAGAAACCTTTCTTCTTTTCAGCAGTAACCTTTGCAGAGGCTATCATGGTATCCTTTAGTTTCTCGAAGAAGGACTTGCATTCTGTTACGTGTAGCTTCTCAAACTAGGAATAAAAGGGAAATACGATCTTATTGAATGAGAAAGATGATGATTACAGAGAAACCATGATACAATCTCTCCCTCTCCAGTTACTCAAACTCTCCATAAAACCTTTTACCCACTCTTCCCGTTATTATAAAGCTAATGCATTACCTAAACCATAGTTACTTTTAGAATTACTCAACTTAACTAGAGTTACTTTGCCACTTGTAATCCTCATCCTTTAACCATTTGATCCTTAAAGATCACCGCTTGTATCACATTCCTCCTTTGGTGGACACTTCTTCTCCAGGTTCAGTATGAATGACATGACTTCTTTAGAAGTCTCAGCCTCTAGTTCTGCCACTGTTGTGGCGCTGCTCTGTCTCCCACTTGAACTAGACCCGGTGGGACCTGCAGAACCAGAGGGACTGCTCGTAGGACTTCCACTAGGACTACCTGAACCTGTAGTGTCTTTGAAAGAGACTCCACTACTGAAGCTTGGACTTTCTTTTCTACTTGTAGAACCTTCTCTTGAAGAAGAAGAAGAGTTTGTAGCTGTGCCTTGTACCATTGTGTTTGTGATTCTTGCATTCAGCATCTCCCATTTCATAATCCCTTCTTTGATCACTTTCTGTTGTTCAGCTGTTAGCTTCGTGGACTCTTCACTCTCTTCTTTCTTGCGGCCACCCATAATCTTAGCCGCCACAGACTTCATCCACTTAAAGGTTTGAATGGCTTCCTCTTTCTCCTCCCTTACCTATTATGCATGATGAAGTAAGTAACTAAACATGGTTCATGAGGAGCAATAAAGTCTCATTCACTTCACCTTTTTTTTTTTTTTTTTTCATTCACTTCACCTTTCCAACAGCAAAAGAAGCTATGGACTGTAAGAGACTCCCAGCTTTGGCCTTCATGTCCTTATCATAATCTTTTTCGTCTTTTTTACCTATTGGGAAAACATACTTGGCGTATGCTCTGAGTTTATCAAAGAATGCTTTGAACTTGTTTGTCTTGGGACATTCTTTCTCCAGGCCAGCTACAAAGACCATTACTACTTTAACTGTGTAAGGCTCTATGTCGCTGACTGTCTTGGGATCTTCAATCTGAGGTAGAGATGGTTTGATCTTTAGGTGAGCTGAAACAACTTCCACAAGTGTCACAGATGCTATAAGAAAGAAGAAGCATAACAATATCTGAACTCTTGCCATTTTTCTAGATCTTTTTTATATATTTTATTGTTTTAGGTTAAAGTTATAGAACTACGTTTGAAGAATGAATTGCAAAATTTGCAATACAGTTCTTTGTCTGCTTTTATAGCTATGTTTAGTGCTCTATGTTTAGAATAGTTTATTTTTAACACTCCGTAACACAATTACATCATAATACAATTTTAATTTTATTATTATTATATACATATGCAACTTATCTGATATTGATAAACAACTTTACGAATAATAACTTTACGAATAATAATTTCACGATTAAAATCTCTCCAAAATATTTCGATCGATTGACGGTTCTACATGTATGACATCATCGATGAATATATTCTCTTTGACGGTTCTACATGTATGACATCGTCGATGAATAGACTCTCTCCGCAACATAGACCACAATGAATAATGAACGGGTCTGCCTACTAGACTTTAAAATCTCTGATAAGCTTTGCTTCTTATAATTTTGCTTCTTATATATTTTCTGATTCGAACCTAGAGTTCGATGTCGAAGTTTTTAAACCTTGATTACTGGACCATTGTGCTTCTACAATAATTTATTCACTGACTATTGAGAACTTAATGGATCAAGGTTCAAATCATAGTAACTGGTTGCGTTGTCCTCACGTTTCACAGATTATTGACTGAAGTCTTCAGTACCAATCAAATCAAACCCTAAAGCTTCACTTTTCACTTAACCGGTGGCTAGAGGAGTATTTTTAATTTCGAGGTTAAATGGGCCAGCCTCATGATATTAAAATTGGACCAAAGTCTGTTAGGGTAAAGGGTTTGCATGTATATATTTGATTATTTTCAGAGAAGGTTAGAGTTACGTTTCTCTCCTCTACAATTCAATGACGATGTATGTTCTCTACCAATCATCCTCCGGCTACGCCCTGTTCGACGTGCATGGCCTTGATGAGATCGTTCTGGACGTTGAGGCTGTTCGAAGCTCAGTTTCTGACCTTACTCGGTTCGGTCAGATCGTTAAGCTAACTGCTTTTCATCCTTCGCAGACTGCACAAGAAGCTCTAAACCAAGCCAACACCGTCTCTGAAGGTACTATTCTTGTCTTTCTTTTGCTCATAAATCAAGAAAACAAGAAACTTACATCTCTTTCGTTTACTCTTTAGGGTTTATGAGTGAGGAGCTTAGAAGTTTTCTTGACCTAAATCTCCCTAAAGTGGAAGAAGGCGCGAAGAGCCTAAGTTTAGCTTAGGAGTATCTGAGCCAAGACTCGGTTCTTGCATATTTGAGACCATGAAGATTCCTTGTCAGAGCAATGAGTTTGTCCAAGAGCTTCTTAGAGGTGTTGGTCACCACTTTGATAGTTTCATCAATGACTTTAAGGTGATGAATGATCTGTTTATTTTTCGATTCTTCATGGTTTTTTTTACTGAAACACCATCTTCTTCTCATGTAGACTGGTGCTTTTGAAAAAGCTAAACTGGCTCATAGCCACAGTAGAGCAAAGTTCAAGGTCAATGTTACCAGAGAGGATAATATGGTTATTCATACTATTTTCTTGCTTGATACGCTTGATAAAGATATCAACTCGTTTGCTATGAGAGTCAGGTTTGTGTTTTGTTGTTGCTTGTAATTATCCTCTAATATTAAGGAAGATTGGTTAAGCTAAGTATTTTTTATAATGATCTTTGTCAGAGAATGGTACTCATGTCACTTCCCTGAGCTTGACAAGATAGTTAATGACAATTACATGTATGCTCAACTTTCAAAGATTATAGAGGACAAGTCAAAGCTGTCTGAAGAGCATGTTCCAATGCTTACTGAAGTCCTTGGTGATGAAGACAAAGCAAGAGAGGTTATTGAGGCTGGACAAGCATCTATAGGTAATAAGAGTTGTTGCATCTATTACAATGATACATGGTTATGTTTGTTCTGAAAAATAAAAAGTTTCTGTGTCTTTAAAGGCCAGGAAGGACCGGTTGATTTGATCAATGTCCAGACCTTTGCTGAAGGAGTTATACACCTAGCAGAATACAGGAAGAAGCTGCATGACTATCTTGTTGTTAAAGTGAACGATGTTGCTCCAAACTTGGCTGCATTGATTGGTGAGATGGTTGCAGCCAGGTTGATTTCACATGCAGGAAGTCTGAGAAATCTTGCAAAGTACCCATCTTCAACTCTCCAGATTCTTGGAGTAGAGAAGGCGCTTTTCAGGTGCATTTTTAACAATGTTCAATGAATCGATAGGCCGCTATATGAAAATTTTTATTATGCGGATGCCTAAACCGATTTTTAGAACACTGTCTTATAGAAGACCATGGCCTTTTGGTTTCTTTCTGCTGCAGATTTTTTTTATTAACTATGCTGGTGATAAAATTTACAGGGCGTTGAGAACAGGTGGAAATACACCAAAGCATGGTCTTATATTCCACTCTTCATTCATTAGCCGAGCATCTGGTAGAAACAAGGGCCGTATTGCTCGTAGTCTAGCTAGCAAGTGTTCTATTGCTGCCAGGGTTGACTATTTTGGTGGTAAGAAATGTTTTGAAGTGTCCTTTGTAAGATTTTGATGTAAGTTGTTGTTGCATAGATTATATACATAACTGTATCCTATTGCAGATAGTAGCGGTACAGCTTTTGGTGAGAAACTTCGTGAACAAGTAGAGAAAAGGCTAGAGTCTTTACATAAATTCTATGTAATGGAAGAGGTTGTAGAAAGTGTTGACAAGAAAGGTATTGCTCTTGCTGTTCTTGGTCTCTTTGTGAAACTAATTAAGCTTGGCGGTTTGGTTTGTTTGATGTGTGTGTGTGTGTGTATACTCAGTACTCATTTGCTTGTTTCAGATGAAGTGATAGTTGATGCCTCTGAAGAGAAAATAGACTAAGAAGAAAGGCAAAGCAGCTGATGATTCTCAAAGCAGCTGATGATTCTCAAAGCAAGAAAGATGATGAATGCATGAGAAAGCACATGCTATATTCTCATGTTTTTGTTGAAGAGATACAAAAATTATGATATGGATATTTTTATCATCTTAAAGAAACTATTTCAATTGAAAATTGATTATTTTCTGGTGTTGAGGCCCCAAAGACTTCTAATAAGGAAGATCTTCTCCAGCCAGTCAGAGTTACTATGCTTCACTTCTGTAAATTCATTAACACCGTGTTTGATTCTGGGGCAGAAGATTCAATTAACCGAGATTCAGAACCTGAAATCTTACCTCGAACAATGATAGGATTAACTAATAATCTCAAAAGAAAAAAAAACAACTAAAACAGAAAGAAAACAATAGTAGATACACTGCTGTGTTATGATGAAGTAGTAACCTTGGGTTGTGACATTAACATTAGCTCTACTCTTTTAGTTGAAAAAGATAGATATGTAAGTTAGATCTTTAGTGAGAATGCAATGATGTATACTCTTATGGTTTACCTACTCAAGATTAGTATTACAGTAAGCAAACTAGGAGGTAAGAGGAAAGTTTTACACAAAAATCTTATTGAGACAAATCTCAAGCGTTCACATGGAAGATGATTCTCAAATATTACAATACTATTACCTTCCTACATAGATAAGAAAGACAATGATTCCAATATCGTTATACCTACATGGAGGATGGACCAGTCTAAGAAAGTAACATGTTGAAAGCAAAGTCGTCGAATAAATTCATGTGACAATCTCCCTGACGAGCCAGTCAAGACAAGGATAAGCGAAGTAGAGGATGAGAAAGGACGGTAGAGCCAGTAAGAGAGTGACTAGAATGTACATGGCCAGAATAGCTGCACAGGTAGGTATTGCATAGAGTATTATCAGCAGGAACATGACAACCAATGGGAACTTTGCTGTCAACTGAACAAAGAAAACCAGAGACTTCCTCAGTGAAGTCTGTATGTTGTCCCTCTGAATGGGATGATCAGGTTGAGTACGATGATGACGATGGTGGAGACATGGTGTAGCCTCTCTCTGATCATTGTTACCATCTGTTTGATCTCTACCTGGAGAACTGCGTCTCTCGCCATTCATCCTCTCGACCATCCAAAGCACAAAGTAGTTCTTGTGAGGGAACCTGAGAGCTCCTTTAAAGACAAGACGGAAGGACAATTTGTTGCACCAGGGGCATGAGATGAAGAGAGGGAGCTGAACAGGGTGTGTAGGTAGCTTCACAATAGCCCATTGAAGTCCCAAAATGCAGTTTTTGCACATTGTGTGGCCGCACCAGAGCACGTAAGGAACGTTTTCGACAATGTTGAATGATTCCCAGCAAATAGGACACTCTAGACCTTCCTCTTTGCTGCCTACAGATGAAGCATCATCATCGTCAGAACATTCATCATGAGCATGGATTGGTCTTCTTGTTTCCTGTTTCGGTCCTGTGAGATAGCTTGATGCTAGGTTCCACATTCTGGTATCAGGGATGGATAACATGAATGTCTTGTAAAGACAAAACAGATTCTACTACTGTCCAAATCCAACCTTCATGGAGCTCCTCTAATGGTGAAACTTGATCCAGAGATTCAACTAGAGTGTGCATAAACAATACATAGAACTGAGTCAAATCTGATAACGCAAGCCCTATATAAAAAGACTCAATTTTTATGCTCTCAGAAACGTTAAGAACATTCAAAGTGTTTGACTTTGTATTGGATCTCTCTAAAGCTTGATCCTTTCTTCATCTTTTGAGCAAAATCTATACTCTTTTCAGATTCAAACATTCAATAGGCAAGAACCCAATACATAATTGAACCCTAAATCAAAACCCACTAATCAGCCAAACGTAGAAATCGAACACGGACTCGAAATCGCCTAGGTCACAAGATAACTGAAAGAAGAGACAATAAAACATCAATCAATGGCCTCTGATACAGATAAAGATCGTACCGATTCTCTCCGACGAGGTTCTGCGCAGCGAAAGTCTCGAGCTTTCTTTCTCTATCGCTCTCTCTGGAATTTGCAAGTGAGCACCTTTTGTTTAGAACGTTGAAGAAGATGATGGAAACGACACTGTTTTGAAGGATTATTAATTTTATATTTTGCCACATCAGTTTTGATTTAGAATATTAGATGATTAGAAATTGCACCTCCTAATAACTAAGAAAAAAAAACAAAATTAACAAAATAACCAATTTAGAAAGCAGCCTACCCAAAAAAAAAACCTAATTCTCTCGACCCCTCATATCTCCTTCTGAGCGGCGCCTCTTCTTTCTCAGATGACCGGTGCGTGGTGGCTCCCTTAGCGCCACCGCCGGTCCAGCTACCTTTATTTCTTCTTCGATTGTAGTTTGTGTGGTTTTTAGCCTTGGTGGTCGCGGATCTGAACAAATGGAAGGTCTGAATCTAACAGCTCTCTGGTCGTCGTTGTTGCAGCGATGCTGGGATTGGCTTTGGTGGAGTTCTCTAGTGTCTCGACGTTGTGGCTCTTGCTGAATCCGAGTTGTTGGTCCTTTTAGTTTGGGATGATTCGGAAAAGCAAAAAGTACAGTATCAGGAGTGGGCCTTCCGGTGGTCGTGGGCAGTTTGGTCTGAGTCCGTCACCGGTGAAGGGTAAAGGTTTCTGTTCACCTCGAGTTATCCTGTTTGCGGCCATCTAGTTGCGGTTAGTACTTATCGGTTTTAGTCATGGCTCTCCCTCCTTAGCGCTTGTGGTGGTTTTCGTTGCGAAGAATCACCGACAAGTAGTCTTTGAGTTCTGTGGCGGCTGTTCTTTGTGTCTACTGTAGTTGTTTTGTTCCGCTCAAGTCGATCAAGATCTCTGGTTTTCAGAGTTTGTCCAGGGCCAGGTTCTTTCTTTTCCGCTTTGTCATTCGGTTTGGTTTTGACTTGGTGTTTTCATGTGTGTGTGGATTTGGTGGTCCGAATATGTTTCTGGAGCGTTGATGTTATGCTGCTGGAAAGGTGGTAGTTCCCTAAAGCTTATAGGAGTTGACTTAGCAGAATTTTATTTTTCGAGGTGGTTGCAGTGGTCGCTTGCCTTTCGTCTTCGGTGTCTGTGACCGGAGATTTTTGTTTGGCAAGGCTTCGTCTTTGTTGAGAGTTTATTCGGCTTCTTTCTAGGAGTAAGTGGGCATGAAGTGCGCCGCTTCCGTATTCGAAGGTTGAGATCGAATAGTGGTTCTTCCTCCCTGTCGGGTTATGAAGTCGTTGAGTGTTGGGTTCTTTGACGTTATCGTCTGGCGTGCGTGTGCAGCAGCGATAAGTCGTGATGTTGTGAGTGTAGGAAGAGGTATTTGTCGTGTGGCGAGCTATGGGCAGCAACGATTCTTTCCTACCATTGACCTTTCCGAAATCTTAAAATCGCTAAGTTAACTTGTTTATAGGTTTTCGGATAATGGTTAGTTGTTTATCTGGTGTTAGTTTCAGCTTTGGTTCTTTTGGTTTGTTGTTGTTTGTCATCCCTGTGTGGGTTCAAGGTGCCCCGTTGTAGGCTTTAGTTGCCGCTTCCATATGGGCTTTGTGTCTGGGGATTGCTCGTTCATCCGCCAGTTATGTATTAAGTCTTGTACTTTTATCTTTGAAATGAATTTTACCAGACGAAAAAAAAACAAAATAACCAACCCCCCTCTCTCCTACTTTCTCTAACTATCTTTCTCTAATCTCTTCCAAAATCTAATTTCACCTTTTTTTTGGTTATTTGACAAATAAGCCTGATGATGATTCATTAAAACTACTTATATTTCACAATTATTGTGTTGGTGTGTAGTTTTCATATATTCTCTAGACCATAAAACAAAATGCCAATAAATTTGGTAAAAAAGTCATTTTATTAGACACTAAGGCATGTTTATCTTCGGTCACTTATGATGATATTAACTTAATTTGACTTTTTTTTTTAATTTTGATAAGAGACAGCTCTTATGCCTCTTATTTAAAAGATGATTCTTAGAAACGTCTATTAAAAAACTTAAAAACCCCTACTAAAAGAACTCCAATAAACATGACCTAATAAACTTCTAGAACAATAATATATAAAAATTCCATCATTTTTAAGCTACAACAAACAGTCTTCAACTGTGTATAGATAAATTTGGACCAATGTGAACGCAGTTGTCTTTAAGAAGAGGTGGGAAGAACGGGTTCAACAAAAACAATATGAATCCAACAGTTAGCATCTATGGTAGAATACGCTTTGCAACATACGATTCCAACGTTTCCAAACTCTAAAGAGAAAACTGTGTTAAGCTTAGGTTCTCAATTTAAAACTAAATGACAATAAGTTAATTGATTCATGTCTTTTATATATTACTCATGTTTGAGTGAAAATTTTATCATTAGTTTTGACAGTTATTGTAATGTAGAATTCGGGTCAGACGGCCGGACCAATTTTTTGGGTCAAGCCGATTGAAGATTGACTAGACCTATTTTTGGGTTTGACCGAATATGGATTCGAGTTGGGAACGTGTGTTCGAGCGTTGATACTATGTTAAGTTTTTTAGATTTTCAACTTAAAACCAATTCACGATAAGTGAATTCATCAATGTCATTTATGTATTATTTATTCGAGTGAAATTTCCAGTGTGGAGGCTTTTATTCTTGCCAATTGATTTTGAATTAGAATCACGAAAAACTTATCATAGTATCAAAGCTCGAACACAAGTTTTCAACTTACACCTGAAATTGGTCAAGCCCAAAGAAAGCTCGATTGATCTTGAATCAGCTTGACCCTAAAATTGGTTTAGCCAATCTGGAAATTCTCACACTAAGAATTTCACTAAGATATGAATAACATATAAAGAACATGAACAAATCTATTTATTGTCAATTTGTGTTAAGTTGAAAGTCTATAAAAAATTAACAAACTGATTGGAAGAGTTGGAGTATACATCCATTAACGTTAAAGAGAGATTACCAACAATTCTTTATATGATAGGAAAAGTAGGTGGATGATCGTGAGCTGCTCCTGGAGTGACCAAAACCGCAACACATAAAACTGTCGCTAAGAATTCTAATGCTCTTGACGTTTGTTCCATCTCTTCGATATTAGTTTCTTTCTTCTCGTTCTCTTTAGGATTCTTGGATGGTTTGGAATATGACAATAACAATGTTAAAATATATAGGGCGAGGCATTAGTGACAACAAGTTTAGTTTATTGCAATAGACAATTAAGTTATTCAAAAGTAACTCTTGTTGTGTAAATTTATTTTCCATTATGTTGTTCAGAAGTAACTCATGTTATGTTACAAAAACAACTTCATAAATTAGTGATGCATCCTCCGTACATACATTAATCAAACATACACAAATATAGTCATGACACACTGACACAAACCATTAGTTAGGACTCATTACATTTGAGCAACATTATTGATGGTTCTTAAGGCGGTCCTTAGGAACAGTTAATTACCTGTTTCTTAATTTTCAAAGGAAAAGTTAAGGACGTCTCTTATACAAGAGACGTCCTTGACTTTTCCTTTGAAAATTAAGAAACATGTAATTAACTGTTTCTAAGGACATGCGCATTAAAGACCACCAATAATCATGGTCTTAAACATAGTTTAGATGACAGAGCCAGTTTGAGGGCCAATAAGCCCAACAAGCAGCCATTGTCCAGTACCTTCTTAACCCCTCTGCTTTGTAACTCATGCTATGTGACATTTGTCAAAGACTAAGTTTTGGGTTTAACATGTTCCAGAAAATAGTTTTGTTATAATCGGTTTGTCGCTAAACCGATTTTTAGAACACTTATTATTTTACTAATTGAATGGAATAAAAAAGCAAATTTCATTCCATAGGTTCCTTGATGTATGGAAGAAGATAAAATGTAGTTATAAAAAATTCATAATTAAAAAAGCTCAAAATGAAATGATATGAGATGGGACAGAATTCCAATTTTTATTTCATAAGTTTCCTTAGTCCATTCATTTGTATTCTATGTTTTTTTATTTCGTGCATTAATGATATTCTTAAATTTAATAAACCAGCTACAACCAACATTTTTTTGTCAACGGCTATGTTTTGGGTTGGAATGTGTTTTAACATCAGTTTTGATATAGAATATTAGACGATTCATCAAGACTATTAATATATTTCAGAGTTCTTTTGTTTGTGTGTAGTTTTATATATATTCATTAGACCATAAAGCAAAATATCAATCAACTCGGTAAAAAACTCATTTTATTAGATATGAAATATGACATTAATAGACTTTTGAAACATGACTATCATTCTCTAAGCTACAACAAATGGTTTTCACTTGTGTTTGGGTATATTTGGAACGATGTGTGCGCAATTGTCCTTAAGAAGAGGTGGGAAGAACGGATTCAACGGGAACATATGAGGCCAACAGTTAGCATCTATGGTCGAAAACGCCTTGCAACATGCGATTCCAACGTTTCCAAACTTGCCAGAGAAAACAGACTCAAAGAGTTGGAGTACACATCCATTGACGTTAAAGAGAGATGACCAACACTTCTCTATGTTGATAGGAGAAGTAAGTTGAGGTTTTGGTTGGCCGTGCGCTGCTCCTGGAGTGATCAAAACCGCAACACATAAAACTGCAGCTAAGTAAACTAATGCTCTTGATGTTTGTTCCATCTCTCTGGTTTTTAGTTTGTATCTTTCTTCTTACTCTCTTTAAGATTCTTGGATGGTTTGGTTATAACATGATAACACGGTTAGAATTTATAGGGTGAGAGAGATTAGTAACAACAAGTATACTTGAATTTATTGCAAAGACTATTAAGTTGGTCAAAAGTAACTTACTCTGTATATTCATTATCTATTAAGTTGTTCAGAAGTAACTCATGCTATATAACATTGTCAACGGCTACGTTTTGGGTTGGATCATGTTTTAAAGAAACTGTTTCCTTATAACCAATTTACCACTTAGGTGACGATACCTAAATTACATTTTGGAGCATTGGCTATTCCATTCTCTATTAAGCTGTTCAGGAGTAACTCATACTAGGAACCCTTTAGCTATTTATGCAACTGGTTCGGTTATTTTGATTTTTGGTTTGGTTTAGGTAATTATTTTAGAAACCAATTAAATTCGATAAAAATTGGTTCTAATTTATTTTGGTTTGGTTTTGCTTTTCGGTTAATTCGGATAATTCAAGTACAAATTAGATTTTTTTAGTTTTTCATATTAAATAGCGGGTGATTCGGAATAAATTTAAATACTTCGAATCAAAATTAATTGGGTAATTCATATAATTTTAAATATTTCGATAAAAATATTTAGGTATTTCCTTTTTTGGATATTTCGGTTTAAAAGTAGCATTTTAAAAATATTTTACAATTTAAAACTAATTATAATGAATATTTTAGCTATATAAATTATATTTTAGATATTCGGTTATCCATTCGATTATCGATTCGGTTTTGGTTTTACAGTTTTAGAAATATAGACCACTCAATTGTTGGTGAACTTTGTTTCGGTTTTGAGTTCGGTTTTCATATTTTATACCCATGCCTAACTCATGCTATGAAACACAGATACTTTCTTTTCTTCTTAACGGCTATTTTTGGGTTGGAACATGTTCTTACCAATACAGATTATATAAACGATTAAAGGAGAAAGTAGAAACGTACTCATACTCATAAATTAGTGATGAATCATGAATACATATACATTGATAAAACATACAAAATATAGTCCTGACTCACTGATATAAACCATTAGTTAAGAAACTCACTGGAGAAACAGAGTTTAGATGACAGAGCCAGTTTGAGAACCTCATCCCAAAGAGACCATGACTCTGAACAGCAGAACCAATCTCAACAACACTTGAGCTACAAGCAGCCACACTCCAATGCCCTCTCAAAATCTCTGCTTTCAACTGCTCTTTTTCCCAACCACAATACCCTTCGAAGAATCTTAGCTCACTTCTTCCAACCAACTTCCTCTTCACCATCTCTGCAGCCAACCCTACACTCTCTCACGTCCTGTAGTACAATCCTTTCATCACTTGTCTCACTGATTTACATAAGCGATGGACGGTTGAGGATGACTCCTATAGGACCTGAAGGTCCAACAAAGAGGATGAGGACCACTGTCTTTTCGAAGATGTGGACTCCATCTAGCTTCTTTGTGGCTATTAGGAGACATCCTGTCTCTAGCTCGTGGATCTTGTGTGCCCATTTGTCTCCAAGTGTGATCACTGCGGAAGACTATTATATTTTGATAAACGAAAATCATAATATTAGATGATTCATCAAGACAACTAATATATTTCACAATCCTTGTGTTTGTGTATAGTTTTTTTTATATCTATTCATTAGACCATAAAGCAAAATGTCAATCAACTTGATAAGAAAATCATTTTAATTCTATATAAAATATGACATTAATAGACTTTTATAACATGACTATCATTTTCTAAGCTACAACAAATGGTTTTCACTTGTGTTTAGATAAATTTGGAACGATGTGAGCACAATTGTCCTTAAGAAGAGGTGGGAAGAACGGGTTCAACGGGAACATATGAGGCCAACAGTTTGCATCTATGGTCAAAAACGCCTTGCAACATGCGATTCCAACGTTTCCAAACTTGCCTGAGAAAACAGACTCAAAGAGTTGGAGTACACATCCATCGACGTTAAATAGAGACGACCAACACTTCTCTATGTTGATAGGAGAAGTAGGTGGAGGTTTTGATTGATCGTGAGCTGCTCCAGGAGTAACCAGAACCGCAGCACATAGAACTGCTGCTAAGAAGACTAATGCTCTTGATGTTTGTTCCATCTCTTATATTAGTTTGTATCTTTCTTTCTTTTTTCTCTTTAAGATTCTTGGATGGTTTGGTTATGACATGATAACACGATTTGAATTTATAGGGGGATAGAGATTAGTAACAACAAGTATACTTTAATTTATTGCAAAAGCTATTAAGTTGGTCAAAAGTAACTTAATATGTACATTCATTCTCTATTAAGTTGTTCAGAAGTAACTCATGTTATGTAACATTGTCAACGGCTACGTTTTGGGTTGGAAGATACTTATTTTTTCAAAAATCGTTTTGATTATAACCGATTTGTCACTAGGACAATACCGAACAGATTTTTAGAATACTGGTCAATCTATTCTCTATTAAATTGTTCAGAAGTAACTCATGCCATGTAACACAAACACCTTCTTCTTCCTTTTTTGTGTTTTTGTGTTGGAACATGTTATTAACTAACACAGATTGTATAGACGACTAAAGAAGAAAGTAGAAACACTCTTGCTAATAAACTAGTGATGAATCCTCAGTATTTATATGCATTGCTAAAACATACAAAGTATAGTCATGGCTCACTAATTCAAACCATTAGTAAAAACACCATTACAGAAAACAGGAGCCAGTTTGAGGGCCAATAAGCCCAACAACCTCATCCCAAAGACCATGACTCTGAACAGCTGAACCAAACTCAACAACACTTGAGCTACAAGCAGCCACTGTCCAATGCCCTCTCAGGATCTCAGCTTTCAACTGCTCTTTTTCCCAACTACAACACCCTTCAAAGAATCTAATCTCACTTCTTCCCACCAACTTCCTCTTCACCATCTCTGCAGCCAACCCTACACTCTCTCTCGTCCCATAGTACAACCCTTTCATCACTTGTCTGAACACTCCACTCTTCCCAACCTCATTGTCCCCACCGTTCTTGGGATTCACCAAGAACAGCCCTTCTTCCAAAGGTCCACCAAAGAAAAGTCTATTGTCTGAAAACGTTCCGGCCATGTCTAAGACGGTTGCTTTTGTCTCCTTGGCTGACATAAGAGATGGACGGTTGAGGATGACTCCTATAGGCCCTGAGGGTCCAACAGAGAGGATGAGGACTACTGTCTTTTCGAAGATGTGGACTCCATCTAGCTTCTCTGTTGCAACAAGGAGACATCCTGTCTCTGGCTCGGTGATCTTGTGTGCCCATTTGTTTCCAAGTGGGTCCGAGTTAGACCAAGAGGAGGAGTTCTTCTCAGAGGTTGCAGCTTGTTCCCCAGCTACAAGCCTTGCCCTGAACACTTTCCAGCCAGCATCTGATGTAGAGTTGTTGACACAATCCTTGAAGAGATCAGTATCATCCTCCAATGGCTTCCATGAATCCGAAAGAGAACCTACTCAAGCAATATACTCTCATAAGGCTTGAAACAGATACACTCTTGTGAATATACATAGACTTTACTTACAGTTTATAGATACTGGAGCAGCAACCTTCTTGATGTGAAAGTGGCTGGAGCTTCTCCTCTTGGGGAAAGAACAGATTCTGGCGTTGATGAACGGGACAAGCTCTTTGGCACCAGAGATAGATCTTGAAGTAAGAAAACAAGCATCCATGTTACCCTCTCTCTCTCTCTCTCTTTTTGACTCTATTCACTTTAGTTCCTCCCAAGACAAGACAGAGAATAAAAGTACAGATGAGAACCAGATGGGCAATGGAGATACGTTAACCTCAAGGTGTTGATGTATTTAAAAGATAAGGCATGTGCATATATGCCTTTGAAAATTGAGTAAGAGACAAACTTTTTTGGATGAAGTGTAGACATGATGTGAAGGCCTAGTTGCCATTTCATTTTACCAACTCATTCATGTGTCAGAAACAAAAAGGACACATGCATTTACTATATATCCACCAACTAGATAATAAACTCCATCTACTATCTCCTAGCCTCTCTATATGATTATTCATTCATTCAGGTGTCATTGTTGATTTTTTATATGTAAATCAGTATAAAAATCTGGTTCATTCATTAAAGGTTGTACATAAGAAATGAAATACAATAGTCTAATGAGTCTTTTGACCTTGTTTTATCTATGTTCAAAGTCCATTTACAACTACATAAAACTATAGCGTATAAATTTGAAAAAAAAAATCAAAGGTGGTCCTCTTTTTTCACCCATTATTTTATTACTATTTTTTTCAATGGAAATCATGTCAAAAAGGAAATTAACATCAACTCAAAATCATTTAGAGTTTGAGTTCTGAAAATAAAATAAACCCCCACGAGTTTGTACTATTTTGACTATCTAAACATCGATCTAACAACTACTTTGATTAGATCGTCCAAAAGTAAATAGTACTACATATCTCTAGAAATACGTCATGGTAGTGACGAACATATTAAGTGACAAAAATGACTTAGTAGAATTGTCATTGCCTTTTACAATTCAAAGCGAAGCATCACCTAACCATAAATTTTGTTTAATCTTTTTTTTTCAATAAGTTCCAAAGAACCACCTACTTACTGACGTCCATTTACATGACATATTACAAAACTGATCATCATTTGTCATCAGCCTTTTACAATTCAAGTTCCACGTGTCGTCTAACCATAAGGATTGTTTATCGTTTTTTTCACGAATTTATGATTATTATTAATACTCACAGTAAGTAGCCTGGTGAAACATAACCTATGTCCGTCCAAAATTTTAAGAAAAATTGTATATTTATAGGTTCTCTTATATATATATTTTTAATATACATCCATACTGAATTATCTATAATTTTCAAAATCTCATAACCGATCATGACAACGAGTTATGATAGGAGTTTGAACTTCTATTGTTTGATCTTCTCTTGTTATAGTCATCTTCCTAGTTGATTGACAAGAACTTGTTGTGGGATTAAGAATCAGAACAATGCAGGTCCGAAGCAGGTAATATAACCAACCACTTAGGACATCATATTTTTAAACAATAATTTAGTTGTATATAAGCTATTATAAAAAAATCATGAATAATAAAGACACAAAATTTTAAGTGAGTTTAAGGCATTAAGTAAAAAAATAAAAACGTTGGACTGACACTGATCATAACCTTCATCTCTGAGGTAAGTATTCCAATATCAAATCCATCTCAAGATTAATTAATTATGCTGTATGTACTGATTTACATCCCCCAAAGTCCCAAACCGTTCAATTTTGTGAGTTATTATGATAAAACTATCTTTGTGTTTCTTGGGAAAACGAACTACAAATAGTCAAAATATATGGCCTTAAGGAGATTGTTGATGTACTAAACGACCGTGACAAGGTTCTACTCATTATCACTGATATCTATATGGAGAAGCAGGTTGGTGGTTTTGACCCAAATCTAAAATGGGCCGGACTTTAACTTCAACTTCAACTGAGCCCATTCAGAATCTATTTTTCAAAATTCTATTAGTTACTTTTAGGATATCAATGTGAGTCCATAGAATATTTGTACTATTTTGTGGACATTCAATAGAGCTGCTTAAACAATAACTTGTATGCACTAAATTAACTGATTTATATCAATTCATATGAATATTTGCCTAATATTACATACAACAATTTGGTTCATGATAAATTTTCCAAATTATATACAACAATTACATTAACTAAACAATAAAAAACAGAAAAAACTAGTTATTGATAAAACTTCAACAAAATCTTAAGAGTATTGACGAGTAAATAATCATATGAAACAAATCAGTTGATTATGAATAATATTTTTCTAACTTTTGATAAAGAAATAAAATAGTTTAACTACATACCATAAAAATTATTTCTATGCCATAAAAAGTGAACATAAAATAATAATATAACTAGATTTTGACCCGCGCTTTCTAAGCGCGGAGTTTTTATTTTTTACGGTTTCAAAAATATTATTTAATGATATTTATAAACCGACATATTTTAGATATTTTTAGGTTTCTACAAACCTACACAGACCTTGAATGATTCTACTCGACACCGTCCGTAAATTCATAATATTCGGATGTAAAATCACTTTAAACCCCAACATTCAGAAAAACCGAATTGTAGTCGATAGATATTTAGATGACCATTTCTAACACCCGCATGGGTGTTATCGTAAATTGTAATGTATAACATATATAATTGTGTTTATTTTATATATGTTTGTATATGTTTGAAGTTGTTCACATTGTATTATTGTTTGATCTATTATATAACTAATAAATTAATATGATTGTCTAAATTACCATAATTTTATGTTTGTATATAACATATTTAAATTAATAGCAAACATCTTTAAAATAGTTAATATAAAATATAGTTATTATAACAACCTGAGAAAATATATATATATATAAAAATGTATATGTATATTACATATTTACGTTAACGATTTTTTTTAATGAATATGTTTAATCATACATATTGAAATATTTTGGGTCTTATGTTAATAATATTACTAAAAAACATTAAGAAAAGAACACTACTATCTTTGTTTCCAAACAAAACTTTTTTTAAAAACTGTTATTCATGTTTTCAAACAAAACTTTTTTAAACTGCTATTCGTGTTTCCAAACAATACAAAAAATACTTTAATTAATAAGATAAATATATAACTAACTTGATATGGTCCATAAATTATGCATTTTTTTAACAAACTTGAAAGAGTCCAAAAGTTAATGATAACTTTTATGGTAGATAAATTTAGGACTCTATTTTAATAGAGTAGATGATGATTTATTTATATGAAAAACTTTAGAATTTAAAATTTGTTAATTTACCTATTTAATATAATTTTATCATATTTAATTCATGTAACACTTCTATTTTCATATAATTCAGAGTTTATTTATAGAATTTATAAAAAATAGTAGAATTTTTATTTTCTTGTTTATAAAAAAATTTTAGTTAACATTGATTTATAATAATATTATATAACTAATTACAAAATTTATTAATGTATTATTTTATAAAAATATTTAAATTCTTAACTAAGATTTTGTTAGATTCTTTCTCAACAGATTTTGTTATAATTAAAAAATAAAATTCAAATCTTTAGTTGATTTATTATTAATGTAAATAATTAAATATGTCATATTAACTAATTTTTGAAATGGTCTAATTACTATTTGTTAATAGTAGATAAAATTTTAAAATTTGTTAATTTACCTATTTAATATAATTTTACCATATTTAACTAATGTAACACTGCTATTTTTATATAATAGAGAATATATTTATAGAATTTATTAAAAAAATAGTGTAGAATTTTATTTTCCTGTTTTATAATAAAAACTTAGTTAAATTAATTTATAATAATATTATATTACTAATCACGAAATTTATTAATGTATAATTTTATAAAAATATTTAATTTTTTAAGTAAAATTTTTTTAGATTCTTTTATATTTTACTAAAATAAATAAATTAATACTATATTTATAGATAGTTTTATATAACATACACTATATATTTCGAGATTGTTTTTTTTTACGACAAAGAAATAACAACTCATTGAAATTAATTAATTTAAATATATTATTTTAATTGATATTGGAAAAATCTGTAAATAAGAAAGAAATGAGATGACTAAATGTGTAAATAGAATAAAATATTTAATCTGCTATCCGTGTTTCCAAACATTTTTCCTTTAGTCTACTATCTATGTTTCCAAACATTCCAATTTTATACTTGATTTTTAATAATATAGATGTTAGTTAATAGATAAGTCACAACATTTTTCAATAAGTCCAAAAAAAATATGCCAAAGTAATTTTCAAATAGGACTCTCTTTTAATATAGAAGTAGAACACTTTTTGTGAGTGCCTTCTCTGGGCTAAAGACGCTCACGCAGTGAGAACCCCTACCTTTCACCATCTTCTCCTCTTCTCTTCACCAAATGTCTCTCTCCTTTACCCACCACACCTACCCCATTAAACTCTTTTAAAACATCTCTCATTCCTCTTCACATGATCCTCTGTTTCCGTCTCTTCCTCTGATACTCTGTTCTCTCCATCTCCTCTGTTTTTTTTCATCAATGGAGGCTTCATTGTTAACCATGAGGTCATCTTGCCCCACCTCCAAACCCATTAACACTCTTCCTTCTCATCTGTTACCCAAACCTTCCTTCTCTGTTCGCTGCTCTGTTCCTCCCTCGAAGCCGCCACGCTCCGGAGCCATTCATGCTGTTATGACCCTCGCTGGGTATGAATCGAACCCATTGTTCGACTTAGCTTAAAGTAGAAACCTTTACAAAGTTTAAACCTTTCATTGTTGTTATCAATACAGATCCTTGACAGGGAAGAAACGAGTGGATGAGAGCGAGAGCTTGACTCTCGAAGGTATCAGAGATTCTTTGATCCGACAAGAGGACAGCATTATATTCGGTCTGTTGGAGAGAGCCAAGTACTGTTACAACGCGGATACTTATGATCCTACTGCTTTTGACATGGAGGGATTCAACGGCTCTTTGGTTGAGTATATGCTCAAAGGCACTGAGAAGCTTCACGCTAAGGTAAAACATAATATGGAACCTCACATAAGAAACAAAGATTGAGTCTTGGTTCTGTTCTTGTTATGGTAATGACTAGGTTGGTAGGTACAAGAGCCCTGATGAACATCCTTTCTTCCCAGACGATTTGCCAGAGCCTATGTTACCTCCTCTTCAGTACCCAAAGGTGCCTTATATGATGTAAAAGAGATTCAAAGATCGAGTCTTTACTGTGTTTTTAGCAAAGAAACTGAAACAAAACTAGTTTTGAGCTCTGTTGTAAGGGCTTTAGTTTTGTATCTTATCAAATAGTATTGCATTGTGCTGCTGATTCGATCAACATAAACAACAAGATATGGAACATGTACTTTAGAGACCTTGTGCCAAGACTAGTGAAGAAAGGTGATGATGGTAACTACGGATCAACAGCTGTATGTGACGCCATCTGCCTTCAGGTTTGGTTTCTGCATTTTGAAGAATGGTCTCTTCTCTTTAGCTCTATTGTAAGTAAGTACTCATGTAGTTTTTGATGTACGTTGCAGTCTCTTTCAAAGAGGATCCATTATGGTAAATTTGTTGCAGAGGCCAAGTTCCAAGCCTCACCTGAGGCATACGAATCAGCCATCAAAGCACAAGTGCTGTACATTTCGCAAAGTTTATGGAGATTTTTGTGTCTTTGTAAGCATATATTACCTTTTATATTTGCTATGTGTTGCAGGATAAGGAGGCATTGATGGATATGCTGACATTCCTGACTGTGGAGGAGGCGATAAAGAAGAGAGTTGAGATAAAAACCAGAACATATGGGCAAGATGTGAAAGTGGGGATGGAGGAGAAAGAAGAAGACTCCCAGGTTTACAAAATTAGTCCAATTTTGGTGGGGCATTTGTATGGAGATTGGATCATGCCATTGACTAAAGAAGTTCAAGTGGAGTATTTGCTCAGAAGACTAGACTGAAAAAAGAAATGGCTTTGGTAGTAAAGTAATACTGTTTTTAGAATGTTTTATGGTTTTTTAACTCCACAAATCTCTGGAGTTTATTTGGCACTCTTTTTCCATGTTTGGTTTAACTGTACAAAGAAAGATTGCCATTGCATGCTAAACGGTGTTGTTTTATGTACATACATGCTTTCAGTTGTAAAATCAAAGTCATGATATTGTATTTGGAAAGGTCGTTCAGTTACTATCTGAATTTGATGCTGTTGGTCTTCTTGAGAAGAATGAAAGTTCCAAGTAGTTCAGACCTACAATATTCAACAGAAGATAATTTGAAACTTTCCCATCTATATGGATGAGATGTGTCGTGACTTTATACAGTTTAGACATCAATAAGTACTTTATATCTCTTCGACATCAAATGTGGAAAAGGTTGGTGAAGCGTATAAGAACTTGGTTACCAGGGGTTAGGTACATGGGATGGGGAAGTGTTGGCTGAATTAAAGATTTTCCATTTAGAATTCAGCTGGTTTGAATCCTCAGGCCCAAAGACAGAGACTTGTTACAAATGACCATGATAGTTTTGGCTGTGTCATCAACTTGTATTTCTTATTAACTTGGATCCATGACATGAGCCACACACAACTTCTGATCTCATTGTTAAGGATAATAACTAGTGACAGTTTGACTATAACTTTCAAGCTAGGCTAGTGAAGCTTCTTGGGTTCCATCTATTTATATTTCTTTATATCTTTTTAAGTTTTGTTCAAGTGCAGATAAATCCAGCAACATTCAAAGATCACTCTACGCTTTGTGAAAGCAGCGTTCATTAGGTGTATTACTTTCCTTACTTTAAACAGGACTGCTTTTTCGCACAAGAGTGAATACTAACGGCAAACAGGTTTTCGCACAAGAGTGAATACTAACGGCAAACCGGTAAAACGAGCAAGCAAGAAAATGAAAGGCCTCGTTCTATCATGTATAAACTGAAACAAGTTCACCAAAACAGACTTTTGCATGTTTCACAGTGAAAAAAAGAGATCACTTGAAATGCTATTGATCATTTGTTGGTAATGAATATTTTAAACTAGCTGTTAAGCTTATTGTTTTCTGGAAGATTTAGATTAAAGGATGTATAAACAATTGAACTTCCAATGAAAATCTAGAAAAGCAGAAACTTGAGAGACTCACACTGAACCAAAGCACTTAAAAAACAAAATCTTGAAAGGGAGAGAAATGTAGGGCAAGAACAAGACTCTGCTTCAACAGCCTAAAGATAAGGAAACAGCAAAGCAGAGACTAAAGAGCCCCTATTATATGATATGCGCCTACGCACCACTTTAGGGTACGCCACTATACAATCCATCAGAAACACCATTCTCGTGGGTATACCACGCCACCCCTCACTAAAGAGGGAAGCGCTCGGCCTCAGGCACTCTCTTTTCATCTTTCTCCTAGGGCTTCCTTCTCCATTTATATACACCCCTTTCCTTTTTTTCCTTCTCCCACTTTTACCCTTATATTTTCTTTCTTTCCAAATTGACCCCATCCACATGACTTTATTTTCTTCTTCTTAAACATCTTCAAATTTGCCATGTGAACATCTAATTTGTTATGGTTTAGCTCTGTTACAATCTTACGTTAATATACTGCATAATTTCAGTTACTATCATCCTGCAAGTAAACTCTTCTTAATTTTAAAGTTGAGATTTTAGAAAATGTAGGGAAAATAACACACAAGCACGCAATATATGTTACATTCCGAATTGTGATATATAGAAACGATTAAAATAATTAATTTGATTATTTATATCATCAAATTGCACTTATTCGTCATATATTTGTTTAAAACTTCAGAGTAAATACACTTATGATGGAGTAGTGAAAGAATGTGTAACCTATCCAAAAATGATTCGCAATACCATGTGAATAAGGTCAAAACACAGAGAAATATCATGTGATGATTGCATGGTAGTAAACAATGATTTCGGATCTTTGGAAAATTAATGTACAACCGTCGAACGGGATAAGGCCTACGGGTTGAGAGAGTGGACGTGGAAGGCTCATTAACCGTGGACGATCTGAACATTACAATATCATTATTGGTCTTTTAAAACACAAATAAAGTAAGGGTTCAGCATGTGATTTAATGGAAGCTAAGGGACTAATCTACAAAATTTCAACCAAAACTATAAGCTCACTAAGGCCTCGATTGGTACAACAGATGATAAAGCATTAGCAGAATGCTGTAGAAGCAGTATGCTGCAGAAGCTGTATGCTTTCATTAAAGTTTTTAATAAAGTGATTGGTAAAGCATTAGCAGTATACAATTTAAAAATTATCATAGAAGTATAATATATTTATTTTAAAATAATATCTATATATACTATATTAATAATCTATTTGTTATTACAAATAAAAAAATTATTCATTTTTTAAATTATATTATGTTTTATATGTGAAATATTATATTTACAAAAATGTAAAATTTATGTTAAAAGATTAAATTATATTTGGACATAACATAATTTTTAATATTATAAAATAAAAAAACAAAATATAAATAAATAAATTATAAAATTTCTATATAAATTATCAATATTTCTTTAAAGAGTAGTAAATGACTCATATATAAAATTACTATAGAAATTAATATATGATATATAATTTATTTATTAGTGTCTAAATAATATATATATGTTTCATATATAAATAAATATATATTATTTTATGCTTGTTTTTTAAAATAATGAATGATATGTGTAATTATATAAGTTATATTATATTTTAAATGTGAAATATTGTTCTTTTAAAAAGTTAAAAATATTTAACTGCAAATTTTATTTTTAAAAATATAAATTTATATTGTTTTATTATAAAAATATTTTTATATATTAAAAAATAATTATTTTTTAATTTTTATATATTTTAAATGCAAATGCTCTTCCAAAAGCTTCATATGAGAGCATTGAGCCTAGAGCATTTGGGGAGCATTAGCATTTAGTAAATGCTCTTCTAAATGCTTCTCAGGTAAATATTGATTGGATAATAGAGAGATAATGCTTATGCTAATGCTCTACCAATCAAGCTCTAAGAAACAAAAGAGTTGAGTCACTAAACACGTCGTCGCGAAAGAGACGAAGAAGAGAAGCAAATCCGCTCGTCAAAGTAGATCCGGATCATCTCTATCTTCCCGACGACGGAATAATCAAACTCCGGTGAGTTTCTCGGAGCGATTGATCATCTCTACTCTTCATATCTCTGTATCAGGTTTGAGTCGTTCAATCTTGGCGCGATTGATTTTGAATCGGTTGATTTTGCGTGGGAATCTCATTCTAGATCTGCTTTAAGTATTCGTAATCATGCTTAGTTAGAATCTGTGTTCTGTGTTATGGATGCGAAGTTATGGTGTGTGTTTACTCTGATTAGGAATGGCGTCTAGGAGAAATGTACGGTATTCTCAGCTTCCAGGGGACGAAGATGATTATACAAATGGTGGTGGAAGGAGTGATTACGATCCTCGCTTTGATTATACACCGAAAGCATTTGATAGAGTTCCATGGAAATCGATAGCATTAGCTTTGTTTCTTCTCTTCCTAGGTTGTTTGCTTCTTCTTTTGACGGTTTTCATCTTCACTGGTCACATGGAAGGAGATAGCTCTCAGGGTTACGCGCTTCTCGTCCTTGGGATCCTTACCTTCCTCCCTGGTAAGAGTTAGAGGATCGTTTTAGTCTATTTATTGAGTTCATCATCTCGCTTGATACCTCACTGTAATGATGTTTTTATTTTAAAAATAGTCGGGGAATGTGTTTCTTGATGTGGAGATTGAGTGAGTTGGATCAAAATGAATCAGACTGTGCTCTTTTGTCTGTTGAAACTATCTTTTCTTTAGACACTAATGCTTCTGACTGAGATCCTCCTTTTTTTCTGGAAAGAGCAGTGAATGTCGTGATACTGTTCTGAGTCGTTGTTTGATTTGGTGATTGAGTGAGTTAGATCAAGTAAACAGCTTGTGTTCCTAGTCTGCTGAAATTATGCAGCTTGTGCTCTTTGTCTGTTGAAACCATGCAGTTTGAGCTCTTTTGTCTGTTGAAACTATGTCTTCGGTGCCATTTTTGCTTCTGAGATCCTTTAGTTTTCTGGAAAGAGCAGTGAACGTCGTGTTGCTGTTCTGTTCTGAGTACATGATGATTGATTTGAAAAACCCTTGTGAGTTCCGTTGTTTGCTGTGGAGATTGAGTGAGTTGGATCATGATAGTAGACACAGCTTGAGTTCTTTGTCTTTGCTAAAAATGATATTCCTCTCTGTTTGTTCTCTTTATCTGTTTATGATGCATGAGTAAACTTGGATGTAACGTTGATTTTAAATGGCCTTGACACATTTTCATAATTGTGTGATTATCTTCAGGGTTCTATGAGACAAGGATAGCTTACTATTCATGGAGAGGAGCTGAAGGGTACCGTTTCGCAGCCATTCCCTCCTACTGATATCCAAGTATAGCTGGAGAGACGTTACTCGAATATCTGTGCATAAACCCTTTTTTCTTCTTTTTAAGTCTCAATTGTAGAAATGCAATACAAAAAGAATAGACTTGATGTGTTTCATGAATCACTCCAAAAGGCTTGGATTATAGATAGATACTGTGTAGATTGTTATCTTCTGTTGATCTAATATGTGAATCTTATTAAACCTCGTTTTTATCATAATTTTGTATGCATCTTTGGGTTTTGTCAACATATAACAATGACATGTGGGGAAGCAAAAGCTTCGCTAACCCTACCAATATACTTTAGAAAATAGATGAACTCTAAACATCATCAATGTATTCTTTCAAAATAACAAAATGCTACTTTTTATAGAAAAAAATGATATTTATTCCTCACAGGTCGATCAATACCTAAGTTTTTTTAAAAAATTTGGTTTAGTATTGATACATATCTTTACATAGAAGAACTGTAGTGTTACAAAAAACATAAAAGGATTGTAAATCTATAAATTAAAAAATATTCATAAAAACAGGCAATGTTTCTAGGGTCAAAACAGTGTAATTAATAGTAACTGAATCAAATGTATAAAACTAAATAAATTACATAAATAACTTGCCGTATTCGAGGGAGGGGGATTGCAGCAAATTGGGCATTATTTGATATCCATCGTTTGATTCGTTGGTCACTACACCACCATCAAAGAGGAGTCAAAAAGGAACTGACTCAGCTCTGCGTCACGAAGGAAGTTAGATTCCAAGTGCCCCAGATTCTCCGATTACACTGTAACCGTAAGACTTAACTTCTCATCTCCCTCTCTCTCTCACTATCAACTAAGCTCCACGATTCTTCTCTCTTTATATACATCAACATTATCTGTGTAGATTTCTCGCTTCGCTCTTTGTTTGAACAGTAACGATCGATTCGAGGATCTGCTCGAAAACAAGGAGTAAATGTTTGTAAACTCGATCAATTTCCTCTGCTTAAACCTAGTTGATGAGTGTGTTGATGCTTAGATTCTTCGTGAGCAAAAAAAAACTGTTTTAGAATTTGCGATTACTTCCATTGTTTCGTTGCAGAGTTTGTTACAACGGTTATGGTGGTTTAAGTTTTTTACTATAACAACAATGTTCTTTGTTTACAGAGAGGGAGATGGACCATTCATCAAATAGATTTGGTGGCAATGGAGTGGAATCGATCTTAGCAAACTACAAGCTTGGTAAAACCCTTGGAATCGGATCTTTTGGCAAAGTTAAAATAGCTGAGCATGTTGTCACTGGCCACAAGGTTGCTATCAAGATACTTAATCGCCGTAAGATCAAGAACATGGAGATGGAAGAGAAAGGTAATAAGTAATAACACATGCCACACTCTTAAAGCTCTCTACTTGCCTTTAATGATTGAATATTACATGCCTATTGTTCTATGTATAATATATGCTTAGGTATCTGAATGCACAAGGTTGTTATGTAATATGTGACATTGTATCTGATGTTAATTTCTTTTTTTTTTATAGTGAGGAGGGAGATAAAGATTCTCAGACTGTTTATGCATCACCATATCATTCGGCAGTATGAAGTTATAGAGACCCCTAGTGACATTTACGTTGTTATGGAGTATGTCAAATCCGGAGAGCTCTTTGATTACATTGTAGAGAAAGGAAGGTTACAAGAGGACGAAGCTCGTAACTTTTTCCAGCAGGTTTTGTTTATCCCTTACCCACAACCACTGTCCTTGTAATTGTAGCTTCTTCTTTGAGTTTTGAGTGTTGTTACTGTTTGATTCACAGATTATATCTGGTGTGGAGTATTGCCATCGCAATATGGTTGTCCATAGAGACCTGAAGCCTGAGAATTTGCTGTTGGACTCGAGGTGTAATATTAAGATTGCAGATTTTGGATTGAGTAATGTCTTGCGGGATGGGCATTTTCTAAAGACGAGCTGTGGAAGCCCCAACTACGCTGCTCCCGAGGTATTCAGTTTAGTAAAGTATCAGTAATCTATCTGAAACTTTTTAATTTCAAATGAATCTTATCTCCCTACTTGTTGTAGGTTATATCGGGAAAATTATACGCTGGACCTGAAGTAGATGTATGGAGCTGCGGAGTGATATTGTATGCTCTACTATGTGGTACTCTTCCATTTGATGATGAAAACATTCCTAACCTATTCAAGAAAATTAAGGTACTGTACAACCAACCTACATTGATTCAGCTCAACGACTCTTGAGATTCATAATAAGTCTTCTGTTGAAGTCATATATCAAGTAATTAACTGAGGTGTTAACTTCTCTCTAGGGTGGTATTTACACTCTTCCAAGTCATTTATCACTTGATGCTAGAGACCTGATCCCAAAGATGCTTACAGTTGAACCAGTGAAACGAATCACCATTCCTGAGATCCGTCAACACCGTTGGTTCCAGACTCGTCTCCCTCGTTACCTTGCTGTTTCTCCGCCAGATACAATAGAGCAGGCCAAAAAGGTTTGTTTTCAGCACCATTTGGGAAAGCAAAAGATTCACTTGCGGTGATATTAACAGCTTCTCGTATATTGTGCAGATTAACGAGGAGATAGTTCAAGAAGTGGTTAACCTTGGATTTGACAGAAACCAAGTTATGGAATCTCTTCGCAACAGATTACAAAACGATGTATGTAGTATCTGTCTGTAATGCTTTTAAATACTAGTTTCCAATAGCTACTTAAATGCCACTTGCTGCTTGTTTCAGGCTACTGTTACATACTACCTGTTATTGGACAACCGCTTCCGTGTTCCAAGTGGCTATCTTGAATCCGAGTTTCAGGAGACAACAGTATGTGTTTTTCTTTCTTCAGTAGATAGCTTCCCAACATATAAATGCATAATTCCTTTTTGACATGACATAAGTGTGTTGTTCAAATGCGAGTTCTACATTTGTGTGTTTGTACTGACATTTTCACCTTTTCAATTTTACTCTTGTAGGACAGTGGTTCCAATCCTATGCGCCCAGCTGAAGCGCCTGCTTCACCTGTCGGCCACTGGGTTCCTGCACATATGGATCAGTACGGGTTGGGAGGAAGATCACAAGTCCCAAGCGACCGAAAATGGGCTCTGGGACTTCAGGTTTGTTCATGATTGCTGAATCTTCTCGTTCCTCACCCTAAACCCGTCTGAGTACAGCACAGTCAAGATATAACTGTTATTATCTGTTCTCTTGTTTGTGAATGAGTACTCTTGACCTGCACATACCCAAACTGATAATCAATCTGATACCGTTGTCATTTGAACAGTCCCATGCTCATCCTCGTGAAATCATGAATGAAGTACTGAAAGCTCTCCAAGAACTCAATGTGTGTTGGAAGAAGATTGGTCACTACAACATGAAGTGCAGATGGGTTCATGGTTTTGCTAATACTATGGGCAACAATCAGCTCCACTTCAGAGATGAATCCAACATCATCGAGGATGACTGTGCCATGACCTCACCCACCGTCATCAAATTTGAACTTCAGGTATGAAAAAACAACTCCCCAGTTCAGTTTCAATAGTATTTAGGTTTCTTGATAATTTTCCCACTAGTTCATCAAAACTAAACCGGCTAGGACAGAGACTAGACCCTTCTCCAAAACATGAACCAACATATATCAATACACACACACTCCAAACAATTTTTCTGTACTACTTTTGAATTTGAAAAAACAGCTCTACAAAGCTCGGGAAGAGAAGTTCTTACTGGATATACAGAGAGTTAACGGTCCTCAGTTTCTATTCTTGGATCTATGCGCCGCCTTTCTTACCGAGCTCCGTGTGATCTGAGAGCTTTTAACCATTTGTTAAAGACATTTGTTTACATGTTTCACGGTTTGTATTAGTAGAGAAGATAATATAAGATAAGATGTGGGTGCAGTGTTTACCTTGCCGGGTTACTATTATATACCTGGATTCCACACTAAACGCTACTGTAATAGTAACAACATGTTTCCATTTTTGATGGTTTTAAAGGTTTGATCATGTGTACATAAAACTTGGATGTTCCCAAGTTACACTCAGATTCGTAAATTCCTTAGACACATGTGTAATCTCAACATTAATTAAAAAAGAAAAATGATGACATCAATGATGACTTGGCTTGAAGTTAATTGTGACATGGACATATACATTTAATGTTGATTTATATTTTTGGTAAGTTTATTACCATATGGTAATAACTAATAAATAATCATTAATATAACAATAAATAATATGATAATAATTTAAAATTTTAAAATATTATTTAATTCTATTTTATAATTATATAGTTTTTTGGAGTAAAAAGTTCTTAAGAATTTTATGCTGTTTTTTGGAAAAAAATAATTTTCTAATCTCAATTCTATTAGTTTTTTTTTTTAATATCTATAAATTTTAAAAATAATACTTAGTTTTTCGTTTTAAAAATTATATACCTAAAAAAAATTCCCTTAATTTTATAGAATTTTATTTAATATAGTTTAACCAAAATAAATAGATAAAATATTTTCAAGATTAAATATATACATATGTATTATTAAATAAAAATTATTTAATTTATTTAATTTTTTAGTATAATTTAAATTTTAAAAGTTTTATTTTTGCACTTGATGCATGAAAACACTTAGTTTTGGTTTAAAAGTCATTGGGGGGGGGTATCCAATTAGGAATTTGAGTTGGGGATGGGTGTATCCAATTAGGAATTTGAGTTAGACTTGTATTAAAATGACAAATACACTGTTATTCAAACGTTGATTTTATTAAATACTTTAAAATCTATTAATTTGTAACAATTAACGTGAGCACGATATGTAGAAAAATGATTTCTTAAATAATATTATAAAAATTGCAAATTATTACAGTTGGATATCATCTTTTTTACCTTTCTTTATGCAAATGTATCAAATCTCTTCATATCATATATTTCTATAAACTTTTTTTGCTTTTCTTGTGGTCAAACCATTTTCTTTTCTGGTCATGAACTATTATAGAAAACCAATGGAACATTGACTTAATTATCTTACTTATGTTTTTTCAATGTAGTTATGGTGCTACATAAATAGCTCCACCATCCTACTAAAAATCTCAAATACATTTTAAAATATAAGAACAAAAACAAAGATTAGCACTAAACGAGTAGAGAAAGTCACAAGGCGTCATGAAGTTTACAACACTAGCATCCATCGCGTTTCTTGTCGTCCTCTTGGCATCAACGGCTCCGATCAAATCTGAACCTCAGTCTATCAAACCACCTTGCACCAGGATTGATCTCACAGGATGTTATCCAGGCATATTCATTGGAGGAGCCCTATCACCACAATGTTGTCGGATAGAGGTGTCAAATGGGCGGGCTGTCCATGGGTTTGCCCAGTCCAATTCATTTTGGGCGGACTATGGACGTGCCCAATTAATAAATGGTCCAACTGGACAAAAGACCAATTGGTCCATGGTCCAATTGGGTGAAGACCAAATGGACAATGGGTGTCCATAGACCTCCTAAAAATATACATTTATGATTTTGACAAAAAATATAGTTTTACAAATTTAGTGAAAAAACACATTTTCAACGAAAAATTAAAATTTTACGAGATTGATAAAAAATAACATTTTTCAATCTTGGCGGGAAAGCTTAATTTTTTGGTTTTGGCGGAAAAACTTAATTTTTTGTTTTTGGTGAGAAAATTTAATTTCTCAGTTTTACCGGAAAAAATATAATTTTTATTTTGGCGGGAAAACATATTTTTCGGTTTTGACGGAAAAACATGATTTTTTTTGTTTTTTTGCGGAAAAACTTAATTTCTCGGTTTTGACGGGAAAACATGATTTTTTTTGTTTTGACAGAAAAACGTGATTTTTTTTTCGTTTTGGCGGGAAAACTTAATTTTTCAGTTTTGGTGGGAAAACGTGAATTTTCGCGTTTGGCGGAGAAACTTATTTTCTCGGTTTTGGAGGGAAAACTTATTTTCTCTGTTTTTGCGGAAAACGTGATTTTTCAATTTTGGCGGAAAAACTTAATTTTTCAATTTTGGCAGAAAAACTTCTTTTCACGGTTTTGGCGGGAAAACTCGATTTCTCGGTTTTGGCGGGAAAACGCGATTTCTCGGTTTTGGCGGGAAAACGCGATTTCTCGGTTTTGGCGGGAAAACGCGATTTCTCGGTTTTGGCGGGAAAACGCGATTTCTCGGTTTTGGCGGGAAAACGCGATTTCTCGGTTTTGGCGGGAAAACGCGATTTCTCGGTTTTGGTGGAAAAACGCGATTTTTTCGGTTTTGAGGAGAAAACTTGATTTTTTGATTTTGACGAGAAAAAGTGATTTCTGGTTTTTGCGGGAAAACATAATTTTTCGTTTTGGCAGGAAATAGTGATTTTTCGGTTTTGGCGAAAAATATTATTTCTTGGTTTTGGTGAGAAAACATTATTTTCGGTTTTGGTGAGAAAACATTATTTTCGGTTTTGGCGGGAAAACTTAATTTTTTGGTTTTTGATGGAAAAAAATGTTTTGGCGGGAAAACATGATTTCCTTATTTTAAAGAAAAAATGTAGTTTTTCAATAATTAAAATAATTCTAAATACTATTGGGTGTCCATGGGCATGCCCAAATGGACATGGTCTCTATTGGTTATGGACACTTGTTTAGACCATTGTCTAATATGGACCGCCCACTATTGTCCAAAAGCTAAAATGGTCCAATTGGTTAAGCCCATTTGGGCTTTGGACGGACCATTTGACACCTCTATTGTCGGAATCTAAAAGTACAACAACCATGTTATTGTGATTTCATAAAGAATGCAGCTTTAAAGCCATATTTTACTTCTCCTCAAGGTCACGCGGCTCTAGAGTTTTGCCATATTCCTTATCCTACTTGTTGAAGTAAACAAGATAATTTGATGAAGAACAATTATGTTATGTAACACAGATGATGATTAGAAATTCTTTATAGTATGTCAATTACGTGTAATGTTTTAAATTAATCATATATAAAGTTTAAAATAAATTCAAAAGTCTTATGTTCTTTAAATTTCAAATTCAATAACAAACCTCAAAAAATAGTTTGATGAAATTTTATGGGCAATTTCCCCAAATAGATCATTTCCAATTTTTTGTCACAAAAAGTGTTCAAGGAAAAAAAGATCAAAATAATTCATAATATAAATTAAAAAAAATGTAGATATTAGGAAAATATTTTTGTTACTTTGAAAGTATATTTTATGTTATTTAAAATATGTTTTAAAGGGAATATAACTATTTTGTGAACTTTCATTTTAATGAAATCATATTATATATACATATGTTTTCATTTTTAATTAGTATTTAATTTTTATTAATATTTCCTTTTTATTATATTTGTCATTTGGAAAAGAATAAAAATCGAAATAAATTAATAATCTAGTTAACATAGATTACTAAATAAAATTTTAACAGTATTATTTAAATAATTTAATAAAAGTATTTTGTAATTATTCTTTTATAAGAATTAACGTGAATGCGACACATATAAAAAAAACTTTTCAAATAAATATTATAGAGATTATGAATACTTGCAAATTATTTCATTTGGATATCATTTTTTTTACCTGTCTATATGCAAATGTATCAAATCTCTGAGTATCATATATTTCTATAAACTCTCTTTTCTTTTCTTTAGGTCAAACAATTTTCTTTTTTGTTCAATAACTATTATAGAAAACCAATGAAGCATTGACTCACCATCCTACTAAAAATCTCAAATATATTTTAGAATATAAGAATTAAAACAATGATTAGCATTGGAAGTGTAGAGAAAGTCACAAAGCATCATGAAATTTACAACATTAGTATCCATCGCGTTTGTTGTTGTCCTCTTGGCATCAATGGCTCTGATCAAATCCAAATCCCAATCTATCAAACCAATTTGAACCACGATTGATCTCAGATGATGCTTTCAAGGCATATTCATTGGTGGAAACCTATCACCAGAATATTGTCGGAATCTGAAAGTACAATAACGATGTTATTTTTGTGATTTCATTAAAAATGCATCTTTAAAGCCATATTTTACTTCTCCTCCAGATCACGGGGCTCTAGTGTATTGTGGTGTTTCTTATCCTACTTGTTGAAGAAACCAAATAATTTGATGATGAACATTATGTTATGTACGAGTGATGATGATTGAAATTCATTATAGTATGTCAATTCTGTATAATGTTTTAAATAAATCATATATAAAATTTAGAATAAAAAATACAAATCTTAGTTATTAAATGGAACAAAACTTGCTTATGTTCATTAAATTTCAAATTCAATAACAAACTTAAAGAAATAGTTTGATGAAATTTTATGGGAATTCTCTCAAATAGATGCTTTTTTAAGTTTTTATCACAAAAGAACCCACAAGGAAGAAAATGACCAAAATGATTAATTAAAGAGGCAAAATATTCTTATACCTTAAATATATAAATATAAAATAATATATATATATATATAAAGAACATTTTTATTACTTTTAAGTATATTTTATGTTATTTTAAATAATATGTTTTGATGAGAATATTACTATTTCTTGAACTTTCTTTTTTTAATTAAATCATATTCTATATACATATATTTTATTTTTAAAATTAGTTTTTAAAATTTAAAAATATTTCCTTTTTATTATATACGTTCGTTGAAAAATTTAAAATCAAAATAAATTAATAATCTAATTAACAGAAATTACTAAATAAAAAGATAATAATAATATTTAAAATAATATTTTAATTCATTAGAGGTACTTTGTAATTAATCTTTTGTAAGAATTAACGTGAGCGTGACACGTAGGAAAATAACTTCTCAAATTATATTATAAAGATTATTAATATTTGCAAATTATTTCATTTGGATATCATTTTTTTACCTTTCTATATGCAAATGTATCAAATCTTTTCGTATCATATATTTCTATAAACTCTTTTTTGTTTTCTTTAGGTCAAACAATTTTCTTTTTATGTCATGAACTGTTATAGAAGACAAATGAAACATTGACTTAATTATCTTAACTATGTTTTTGCATTTTAGTTATGGGGCTACATACAGTAGAAACTCTATAAATTAATAAAGATCATAAATTAATAAAGCTCTCTGGTCCTAAGTTGGACCGGTTTAAAATATGACACAAATGAATAAAATAATAAGATAATAATTTCTTAGAAAATACTATGTAAATATATGTTTCCATTAAAACTATAAATTAATAATTTATATGTATATACGTTTTAGATAAGCATAAACCAACCATTATATTGTTTGTTTTATTCACAATGGAATTATCATTATATTTTTGTAACACTTAATGTATTTTGTTGAGATTTAGTAGAAATATATCCAAAACCACATTTAAATTATGTAAGATATATTTAATAAACACCAATAAGTGTCGAAATCCAATAAATTAATTAATGTATATACACTAAAATAAAATATTTTTCTTATTTATAAAAAAATATATCTTAAATAGAAAAATCAAAAAAATAATTTTGTAAATAAATAAAATATCAAAGTCTTATCATTATTATTTTATAGAGTTTTACTATAAATAACCTCATCATCCTGCTAAAATCTCAAATACATTTTAAAATATAAGAACAAAAACAAAGATTAACATTGGAAGTGTTATAGAAAGTCACAAGGCATCATGAAATTTACAACACTACCATCCATCGCGTTTGTTGTTGTCCTCTTGGCATCAATGGCTTCGATCAAATCTGAACCTCAATCTATCAAACCACCTTGCACCTCGATTGATCTCACAAAATGCGTTCCAGCCATATTCATTGGAGGAAACCTATCACCAGAATGTTGTCAGGAACTTAAAGTACAACAACCATGTTATTGTGACTTCAAAAATAATCCAGGTTTAAAGCCATACTTTACTTCTCCTCAAGCTCACAGCGCTCTAGCGTTTTGTAGTATTCCTTATCCTACTTGTTGAAGTAACCAGGATAATATGATGATGAACACTTATGTTATGTAAGAGTACAATGATTGGAATTCATTATAGTATGTCAATTCCGTGTAATGTTTTAAATAAATCATATATAAAGTTTAACACAAAAATAAAACTCTTAGTTATGAAATGGAATAAAACTTACTTATGTTCTTTAAATGTGAAATTGAGTAACAAACCTAAACAAATAGTTTGATGAAAGTTTTATTGGGTGCTTCTCTTACTTAATTATGTTGACCATCGATTGTTGGAGGACATGTTTGAAGCTAGACGGAAAGCAGTACGCGAAGATTTGTGCTATCAAGTTAATTAATTCATTGATATAATTTACTAAATATAAAATAATATCTATTTTTTTTGAATCATACAGTTTTTAACTATAATTTTTTTTCTTTGAAGCACTATGCAAATAATAGCAAAAAGAATCTCGTTTTCATATTGCTTTTAATTTAAACTATTTTTTTTTTCATTTTTCTAAATACTAATTAAGTTTGGCTATTATAAAAACGATCGAGACAGAATCCACATATTAGAAAATCTGACATTTGTGAGTTGGCATTTACAAGTTCGGATCTATATATAATAGGGTGGACATTCGGATATCCGTTCGGATTTGGATCGAGTATTTCGAATTTTCAGGTATTTCGGTATAGGGATTTAATATCCATTCGGGTGTTTCTACAAATGTCAGATTTTCTAATAAATGTAACCATATCCCAAGTAAAACAACTAATGCGTACTCAAAATAGAAAATAACAACAAAGAAAAGCAGACCGGATGATTGTGGTCAAGTGATAAGGAGACGAGTCTGAGACGCTAATACGTTTCAGGTTCGACTTATCTGCTATGCGAAACTAAGTTACAATTATCCTGGTCACTTTATACGGATATGGGCTCATGCTTTGGGCTCATTTCAATATCCAAAGAGACAGTTTATCCGTGGGCTGCACCTTCTCTTGGAGATTAGTCTGGGCCTCTTCATGGGCCTGAGATACCCCGAAGTTAAAAAAAAAAAAAACAAACAAAGAAAAGCATGGGACGTGGAGAAAAAGTTACAAGACATGAAGTTTACAACACTAGTAGTACTCATCACCTTTGTTGTTGTAGTCCTCGTGTTATCTCCGGCTCAGATCAAATCAAAAGTGGTCGTAAAATCTACAGACCCATCTTGCAACGAGATTGATATCACAGGATGCTTTCCAGCCATAGTCGTTGGAGATAAACCATTGCCACAGTGTTGCCGAACACTAAAAGCACAGGAACCATGTTTTTGTGATTTAATAAAGGATCTAGCTTTTAAACACTTTGCTACTTCCCCGCAAGCTCACATGGCCCTAGCATCTTGTAGTATTCTTTATCCTACTTGTTGGAGTAACCAAGGTAATTAGTAAAGTTTTTTTGATGATGTACAATATTGCTATGTAAGAATGATGATGATTGGAAAAGAGATTATAATGTCGTATATTCATGTTAATTTCATATTTTTTTTTAATAAATCATATATAAAAAGTGCTTGAAGCATTTCAGATAGATACTATGAGCATCACCGTAAATTAAATAATGAAGATGTTACCCTCATATTATCAATGCATACTCGATTATCGAATATTGATATATACTATGAGAAAGATTATTTAACATTGAATTAATAAAAAGAATCTGAATCGCGAAGAAGAAGAGGAAGATAGTCAAAATGGAAAAAAAATATTGGGGCGTTCCGAGAATTGAACTCGGGACCTCTCGCACCCTAAGCGAGAATCATACCACTAGACCAAACGCCCATTTTGTTATTTACCGTCGATGTATACTAAATTATACAAAATGTAATTCGGAAACTAAAGATAAAACAATTACAAACTGTTACTAAAGCTTGAACATGAAGAGTACAATGAAAAGATAATTTGCATGTTCTGTGGTTTTGGTGTGTGCACTTATTCACTATGACAAAGATAATATTCAAAGTTCAAGTATTCTACGCTGAGTATGGTGTTTTCACTCCCATTCTCAGACACAACCAAGGCCTGTCTTGATCTGGATCCACAAAACTATGATGCATAAAGTGTCCAGCTTCTTCATCCATCAATTCTCTCGACCACGTAACTCGTCCAGACGAACTGCTACCTGGACCAAAGCACCTGAGGTTTTTTACATCCAAAAAAGTATCAAGCATCAACCCTTTGTTTCTTGATTACAACTTGCTAGTTGCTACATTAGATATGATGTACCTGTACTCATAAAAGCAAGCACTTCTCTCATTCTCCGCGTTTCCCCAGTTATGCCAACCATCATTTCTGAATACATGCATCCATGTAAGTGTATGCAAGTACCACCCTCCCAAACGGTCCCCATGGCCTTCCCAAATACATATACCCACTCTCACCATTCCCGTAATCACACATCTGCAACAAAGTATGTTAGAAGCTGAGCTCCCTTGAAAGAATGTAGAATCCATACCAGATCAATCTAAACAAAAACATACCTTAAGAACACATAACCAGTAGATTCCTGACACGTTTTCCGGCTTTGTGCTGTTATGTAGCCCTGAGATTTGCAGTGGATATGGCAGTGTTCCAAGAGCGCGGTGCTGTTTCCAAATATGAAATCCACACTTCCCTTCGAACATAACAGTCTTTCAAATATTGTTTTCCCATGATGCAAATATAACGTACCCTGCAACTTCACCGCTTTGCAAATAAGCTATAAACAACATTGAATAAACCTACTTGCAATATATACCACATATATAACAAACCACAAAGAAATCGTTAAAGAGACCTCAAAGAAGTGACTATAACATTTTTTAATATCAGGTCGGGCGAAGCCCGTAATTCTCTCAGGCCCCAAAACCAGTAATTCTCTCAGGCCCGAAACCACGACATGTAATATTAGTTTCATTTCGTCGTTCACTCGAACTATGGACAAGACTCTTCTGACACAATAACATTTGAAGCTAACTGAATAAAGAACGAACCTGCCAGCCAAGAAAGCGACAATATAAAAGGCACAACGGTCTGCAGTGACTCTAATCGCCACAGCTTGTCCTGATCCCTATGTATAAGAAGCAAAAGCACCATACAGAACTGATGAAACAAGTTGAAAACTTTTGTCGGAATCTCTAGTTAAAGATAGAGACTTTTATACACTTACCTCAGGAGCAGAGTTCTCAAAAGTAATGTTCTCTGCAATAAAGTCTTCACCTTCAACAATAACAGTCCCGCACCCAAACGTCCCCGTCCCAATGACTCTAGACGCCTGACAAACAACCAGAGTGAACACGTGGCTGCTGCCAAGAATAGCAAGATTTTTTCAGAATACCTCGTGATGCTCAATCTTGGAAGCTGTGTTGTTCCAAGTAGTACGGTGATCTCCGGGAGATTCCGGCGAAAGTGATGAAGTTTTTCCTCTTGGCACGTACACAGGCTGTCTGTAGATCCCTGGGTGAGAGCGGATCACGTACGACACGTGTTTCCGACAGGAACGGAGTCGACTGCGTCTTGAACGGAGTAGTAGTCGCCCGGAACCGTCTTGCGAACCCTCACGATTCTACTCGTCTCCATAATTGAAACTCTTCTTCTCTCTTCTCTCTTCTCTCTAGTGAAAGGTGTCGGAGAAACTCTAGTTGCATTCGATTTGCGGGCGGAATCTTTGGGTGGGCTTACGATTGGTGAGAAAGGAGACAGCTTTATGTTCGTGTTGTTTGATCACCATCTGTGTTCTGTCTTTAGTTCTACGGGTTTTTTTTTTCTTTTTGTTTTCTCTGTGATCAGAACTTACTTCTTTTATTTCTAAAAACTACCCGTTGTTTCAGTATGTGTAAATTCACTCCGTGTTTCTCGAAACTTAATTTTAGCCCAATCCAACGTACTCTACAAAGATCATTGTCATTATATGTATTATTGTTTGATTTAAAACTGATTTATTGCTGACACTACAATAAGAAAATAATGTACATGCTACTGAATAGTTTACCTGTTTATATAAGATTACTACTAAATTGCGTCACACAAATATACTTGTTTGTTACTGCATCATGGTAATAGACTTTATATATAATGTTTTTTCTCTAGTTAATATGTATATAGTTTACTGAATCATTTATTCAAATTTAATATTCAGATCTCTTCCTTTGCGTGAAGTTTGCTATTGAGTTGCAGTGCTAGTGCTCTTTATTGAGTGATACTCAAGCTTTGCTTCATCCCAAATAAAATGCGACTTCCAACTTCCAACGCTTCTCGTTCATTCTGATATCCAGTTCCTACTAGCTTCGCTTCTTGATGATTATGTTTAGCCTAGAAGTTTCTAACACTCTGGCTCATTTATGTATTATGTTCGTTATCATTCTTGTTTCTGGTGTCTCGCCGATTAATGCTCCGGAAGAAGCGTGTCTCGTGTTAGTTTGTAAGAATAATTTTCAATGAGTTTCATCTCGAGTTTTCAACTCCAAAGACATATATATCGATATCAGATATATTATATATTAATATTAGATATACGGATAAGTCTTGAAGAAACCTAACCTTAAAAATACTCTGTAAAAATATTTTTTAGTTGGACGTTCCCAAAAAATTACAACCCTACTATAATTAAATAATATATATATATAACTATACTACTATATATAGTAATATATATTAATATACATATATATTTGTATTTAAAATCCCCAGAACTAAAAACTCTCATTGAGAGTGTTCTTCTAAGAAATGCAATCACCTGTTTATAGAATCTTCATAATGACAGATATATGTTAATATAAAAGCCATTAGTGAATCTCTACATCAAATCAATGATTAAGAAGACTTTTAGTATAAAATAGCTCTTCAGATGACCAAAGTCGATGCTTTAGTTATTATTTCGAACCAATAAGTGCACCACCATCGGTAGAGTTCCAAAAATCAATATACAAACCGACTATAATAATAATACTTATAACATATCTGATTAAATATTAATTTTGTTGATAAATGATAAGCCACTAATATTAGACACACAACAACATAAATTGTAGAAACCGTCAAAATTACTATGTATAGAACCTCTCTCAGCATTCTCTCTCTTTTTGTATTATTTTAATATTTTAAAAAATTTAGAACACTTATTAGTAAATATTATATTTAGAACCTTATTAGTAAATACAACCTGGTCTAATATTCTATAGATTCATTATTAACATTGACTTAGTCAACCAAAGTAGAACCACGTGGCAGCATTGACTTTCCCGCGTAATGGTCACCAAGCAAACAGAGGAACACAAACTGAGCACATTGTAATAGTCAGAGAGAAGAAGAAGAAACAGAAGCAAGAGACTCTAAACGATGCCGCGTACTATACCAAGACGACGATGAAGTGGGACGACTTCAACGACTACGATCCGGCGGCGTATAAGCGGTGGCTATGACATCACCGTGACGTACGGTCGCTCAATCCCGCCGTCAGATGAGACTTGTTACCCTCTCTCGTCTCGCTCCGGTGACGCCCTTCGAGTACCAGGCGACCCGGTGTTTCTTCCAGCCATGAGCCTGCTGCTTATGGAGACCAGGCTGTTAACACCGAGTACATTAGCTATGCCCGACCCAAAACCCGACCCGAGCGGTCTCATGTTGAAGGTCAGTACGGTGGATCTGGATCTGAATTTGGGACGGAAAACCTGGTTCTTAAATTGGCGGAAGAACGGAGCGTTGAGTAGCCGTACACCTGACTCGGAGCACGGCCACACAAAATATGTAAGTTCATTTACTAAGTAATATTTTTTTTTTTTTGCATCTAGATTTGTTAAAGTTTAAAAATTGGAATAATTGGAATAGAGAATCTCTTAGTGATTATTTCTTGTGTTATTTGTTGATCTTTGGTCTTAAAGAACATACTTGAAGGTTTCTTTTGAGTTTTTTTTTTTGATGGTTGATTTTTCAGTCTTTTTATTTAATTGAAATTGCAAGTAAGGTTTTGGATGAATTTAACTACCTCTGGCTATAATTTTTATTTAAATGTTGGCAGAGTGGAAGGAGACTGGTTATGAGAAGAACATGAAGAGGAAAGAAGAAGGATAAGAAAAAAGGATGGGTAAGCCTCTGACCGATGATGAGAAGAAGAAGAAAAAGAAAGAAGGAGAAGGACCAATATAATCACCACAGATGACCATCATGATGATGCGTTATGATGAAAAAAAGAAGAAGGAGAAGAACCATCATGATGATGAGAAGAAAAAGAAAAGGATTGTCATGATGATGATGAAAAGAAGAAAAAGGACCCAATCATGGTGATGATGAGAAGAAGAAGAAGAAAAAAGACCATCATGATGATGATGATGATGAAAAAAAGAAGAAGAAGGACCATCATGGTAGTGATGATGAGAAAGAAAGAAGAAGAAAAAGGACCATCATCATGATGATGATGAAAAGAAGAAGAAGAAAAAAGAACCATCATGATGATGATTATGATGAGAAGAAGAAGAACAAGGACCATCATGATAGTGATGATGAGAAGAAGAAGAACAAGAAGAAGGATAAGCACCACAAGGGCCATGACTAAAACTCCTTCTTTCTAAGGGATTGCTTCTCTCAAGCTTCTATTCACTAATTGATTTAGTAACCCACTCGCACCTTTCTCTAAGTTTATGTCAAATGTTGCTTTGTTTTGTTGGTATGCTTCCCATTTGTGTTAACTTCTAATAAAACTTCAACGAGTAATGAAACTATGCATTATAAGTTTTCTAGTGATGTGTTTTGTTTACCGAATCCAGGTATTACTTCCCCACCTGTTAGTTATCAACACCAAGAGTCCAAAGACCCAGCCCTTCTGAATTGATCAGGTTAAGTTATTCAAACGGGACCAGGCCAGCCAGCAAGTTTCAATCCCTGATTTGCAAATTTGCAAACTTACCAACACCAAGCGAGTTTCCAAACTTTAAAGTCCAATAACATCAGGGATTTTAAATATGTATTCTAAGGTTCTCACTAGATTGGTACTAAGGAATTTTATTAGAAACTAGACTTCTTTTGCGTTCTGGTTCCAAGACATAAGCTATATGATACAAGCCAAACACAAAGCAGAATAAGAAGAAACATGATTCCAAATGCAGACACAAACACTCTAATGAAGACACAACACTTCTAATGAGTACGATCAATGTATGATCTGAACTGGGGCTAATACAAGAAAAAATGTAATAGTTAAAATTCTCAAAATCCAAGATAAGAAATTGATTATTTAGTACAAAAAATAAGATTAAACAGAGAACACCAAAAATCTTATAAAGGAAAATTGTAACAACTTGTTTTGATTATAGAAGCTTCTTCCTCTCAAGAATGACTTGAGATGCCACAGTGTATACCAGCTACCGAGAAAGTAACCAGTAACGAGAATTAAACTTAGACCCGCCATCTTCGAGTTTGTCGACCGGCTTTAGCTCCTGCATTTCCCGTTCCCTGTCACATTCCACATTACCCATTACTAACTCATCATCCTGATCGTGTAAGTTTCATTGCCTATATAATTCAAATAGGCTGCAAGCTAACATTTGAATTTACAAAAGGGTTTGAGTTTTATGTTAAATGAATAATTGAATAGTCAAATAATCAAATCCTTAAAACAGTTCTTTAGAATAAAACTTCAAAAATGATCATAAAACTTTACTTGACGTTTAAGATTCATATGTACTATACTTTCTTTGGCTTTTTCTATATATACCAATCACCAAAAATCTCTTTTGTTGACGAATGTACACACGAATCAACCAAATGAAATCATGATTTTGAGACCAAATTAGAGATATTAATCCGGTAAATGTAATAAAATAGTAGAAAATAACATTTTAGGTTTAAATTTCGATTGCTTAATTGTACCTCTCACGGAGTAGGAACATTTCGTCATGTATAGAAATCCATCACGTCGAGTAGTTTACTCACCTCCACCTCCAGCATCTAAGCATAAACTTGTATAAATTTTACGTGAATATCAAATAAGTAACTACTAGTCTTATATATAGTCTGACAACAGCAAAAAACTAGAGTTTAGATATGTGTATATAGCGAGTGTGTACGTTGATCTGGCCTCTCTTGGCGATGTTGGCCCAATCTTTAGCCTCCACACCACTCTCCACTCGAAATCAACGGCGAACTTGGCCGGAGGTCTAGAAGCAGAGCAATAAAACACGTTGTGTAATCACCATTTTCCATGGCCGTGAACACAAATTTCCAGACTCCACATTGTCTGCATGGCTGCTTGAGTGTGCCCTTTAGGTTGACGCTACCTATACACGTAAACAATGAATTTTCATTTTTTAGGTTAAGGTTCATCAAGGAGTCTATTCACACGTAAAATGTGATTACTGTAACTCAAATAATCATAGATTATCTCAATTATTATATATTATTAATTTATAATTAAGGCTTACAGTGACATGGATTTTGTGGGAAGCAGGAAGATGGAGAGCTTCGTTGGGATTGACGACGGAGTAAGTTCCGACAGTCATATAATTTAATTTGATGTCGTCGGCGATGCATTTGGTCGTGCCTGATTCCAGATCCAATCTCATCGATTCTCCTCTTCTCATCATCACCATTGCCATCGTTATGATCCATCTCAACGTTGTCATATGATCAATAATCTTACATGTTGATGATCGCAAATCCATGTTTCAGTTAAACAACAACAATTACAAAAAATTGTTTTGGTTAAGAGATGTAAACAAGGAAAATGAGTTTAAGTATGGTTTGGGACTAAAGCATGCACATGCATGCACGTGTGGTTATAGAAACACACTAAAAAGACTTTTAATACCAAAAATAGAAAAAACTCCTCTCCAAATCTCAGCCACGAATGTTTGGGAGTTTTGAGACGACTAGAGATTATCAAATAAAGGGAAAAAGATTAACTAATAAATACATTTTTTTTCTTTTCTTTTTGGTTTTGGTAGATTCTTTCCCGGAAAGATTTGTTTTTGGTAGATTTCTTCCCGGAAAAATCCAACTTTTTCCGGGGAAAATATACCAAAATCAAGAAAACAAGAAAAAAAAATGAAGTTCGGAAGAGAATATGAAGCGCAGATGATCCAAGAATGGAGAGAAGCCTACATGGATTATAGTTCTCTTAAATCCATCGTCAAACAAGTCCTTCGTTACCACCTACAAAACCAACAACGTCCATATTATCTCCTCCTCCTCCTCCCACCGGAGAGACCGTGCCGCTCCAACCCGCTAGCACCGGAGGAACCGGTGGAGCCGGTCTATCAAGAAGAGTCTCTCTATACCGTGCATTCAGCGGTCTAACCAACCGAGCCAACAAAGGCTCCCCAAGAAGTCACACAAACACCACAACCCTCTAAGCAGCAAACGTCATTACCATCTCTTCGAGGACGACGAGGACCAAGTCATTCTCATCAACGAGGACGAGACAGGTAGCTACACCACGACGTTTCTATGCTCCTCTGAGGAAGGAGGAGAGATGGAGGTTCAGTTTTTCAGGCGGCTTGATGGAGAGTTCAACAAGGTTTTGAGGTTTTATAGGCAGAAAGTGGAGAATGTGATGGAGGAAGCCGATGAGCTTAGTAGACAATTAAACGTTTTGATTGCTCTTAGAGTTAAGGTTGAGAATCCAAATGTTGACTTCCCTGACATTAGTAGTATCTCCAGTGCTCCTTCTTCTCCACACGCAACCAATAGAACTCCAGGTTTAGCTCCATTTCATTATAACTCCCAAAAGAATGATACATTAATTTGTAGCTATATCAGATTAACATGCTCGTCCGGAGCATAGACAAAAGAACCAGTTGCTTAGGGCATCACGATTTTATGCAATAATTTTAGTTATATATAGAAGATTATGAAACAATTATATGAAAAAGAAAGCACTATCTTTTATTTGAAACATTAAGAATTTTTCTAACGTTTAATCTTTTAGCTATATTTTAAACACGTCCAAATGAAATTATTTGAAGGTTTTCTAGATATTCCAGACCTAAACTTTACTATGTTTAATCTGCATTTAGTAAGCTTAGATATAATTATGTGAATGTTTGATATTTTGTAGCCATTTCACCGTTGGAAGTGATCAAGGAAATGGAACAGACAGAAGATAAAAAAGTCTTTAAACCTGCTCCGGTAGAAATGCTGGATCATATAAAGCTCAAGATCGAACCGGAAACTCCATTATCAATGCTTAAGTGCGTGATCATGGGTCTCTCAAGTGAGCAAACCTTCAGCAAACCTGAGCTTAGGAGAGCCGAGGAGCTTATGGACCGCGCTTTTGTTGAGTTCTACCAGAAACTTAGGTTCCTAAAGAGTTATTGGTAAGAATTGTAATACTTTAAATCTCTAGCTTCTCTACAAATCTGTTTCTCATCATAATCTCTTTCACTATGTTTGTAGCTTCTTGAACCAATTGGCGTTTTCAAAGATACTAAAGAAGTATGACAAGGTTTGTAATCTCTTCATGTATGTGTTCTTGTTGTGGTTTGATACTAATATCTTTGTAATGTTTTGCAGACTACTTCGAGGAATGCATCAAAGCCTTATCTAAATACAGTGGACCATTCTTATTTAGGCAGCTGCGATGAGGTTAATACAAAATAACCAATCTCTTCTTGAACGTTACTTAAAAACCAGACTTATCTTTACATGTTTCAGGTCTCGAGGCTCATGTCAAGAGTAGAAGCAACGTTTATTAAGCATTTCGCCAATGGAAATCACCGTGAAGGAATGAAATGTTTAAGACCTAAAGCTAAGAGGGAGAAACACAGAATCACATACTTCCTCGGTACTTAAATCCAATTTTTTTCTAACCTATGAAGTGACAAAACCTAATGTTCTTTCTAGTAGACTAAAACCCCCATCTTCATCTACAGGCTTCTTGTCTGGTTGTGCTGCGGCTCTAGCCATTGCAATAACAGTTCTTGTACATATCAGAGGCATAACAAAAAGTGAAGGCAGGCATCAATACATGGAGAACATCTTCCCTCTTTACAGGTTCTTGATTAACGTAACATTCATCACTTCTAACACACATAAGACTTCAATAATCTAATGCTTAGTTTTCCGCAGCATGTTCGGGTTTGTTGCGGTTCATTTGCTTATGTATGCAGGAGACATATACTTTTGGAGTCGATATAGAGTAAACTACCCGTTTATCTTCGGTTTTGATCAAGGGACTGATCTTGGTTACAGAGAAGTTCTTCTCCTAGCCTCTGGTCTAGCAGTTTTAACATTTGGAGGAGTCATATCGAATCTTGACATGGAGATGGATCCGAGAACCAAAGAGTTTAGTGTCATCACTGAGCTTGTTCCTTTAGGTCTTCTCATTGTAAGTTCTTTAAGTCATTGACACTGGTCTCTAACAACATATCTTCATTGTTAGCGTTGTAATGTTTTGTTTTGGTTATGGTCGCAGTGCTTCGTGATTACTCTGTTCTGTCCACTCAATATAATATATCGGTCAAGCAGATATTTCTTCATCGGATGTGCCTTCCGTTGTCTTTTAAGCCCATTATACAAGGTAACGTGCAATGCAAGTAAGATCGTTATAAAATGCAGCTTGCAGTCCAAGTAATCTTTCTAGTTTGTGATTTTCTATTTCTAGGTTATTCTCCCGGATTTCTTTCTTGCAGATCAGTTGACAACCCAGGTAATGAGTTGCTTGGTTAAGGATCCGGTTAACAAGTTTGTGTGTTTTTCTTCCTCAGAAAATCATTAGGGTTTGGTTTTGCAGGTGCAAACATTCAGAAGCTTATTGTTTTACGTTTGTTATTATGGGTGGGGAGGAGATTTCAAGAAACGAACACACACATGCTATGAGAGTGACATTTACAAAGAACTCTACCTTGTTGTTGCCATCATTCCTTACTGGTTCCGCTTCGCTCAGGTACTAAACTAAGTTCATACTTAAATGAAATAAGCAATGCTGATTCAGGTATATCCGGATGAAACATTTACCTTAACTACCAAATTTTATAAAATTATTATATATATGTCGTATAGCTTTTAGTTGTCAAAATGTGTATATATAACCTTTTAAATCTCAGATCCGACCCTCAAATAAGAGTCTTTGTATACTTTCAAAACGTTCAAAACTGTTTTTTGTTTGGTTGCAGTGTATAAGGAGGTTGGTTGAGGAGAAAGACAAAATGAATGGCCTCAACGCACTAAAGTATCTCTCGACCATATTAGCGGTTGCGGCTAGAACAATTTTTGAAACAAAGAGAGGGACGTATTGGCTTACGGTGGCTGTAACCACGTCAACCATTGCCACATTGTTCAATACCTATTGGGACATATTCAGGGATTGGGGTCTAATGAACCGCAACTCCAAAAACCCTTGGCTTCGTGACAAACTCTTAATCCCTTACAAAAGCATATACTTCATTGCCATGGTAAAAGCAAGCACATAAGCTTTCTTTCCGAGGAATATTATTACTTATTGATTGAGATATTGTAAAATGAAGGTGGTGAATGTGGTGTTGAGGCTGGCTTGGATGCAAACGGTTCTTGGGATTAAAGAAGCTCCATTTTTGCATAGAAGAGCTTTAGTTGCTGTTGTTACCATCTTAGAGATTGTTCGTCGTGGCATTTGGAACTTCTTCAGGTTCATTTTTTTGCTTAAAACCACATTGATAAATATAAAATCTATGGAGCAATTACTTATAAGTACATTTTCTGCTAAGATGAACTTTTTTTATGTTCTAATTGTGTGTGTGTGCAATCAGGTTGGAGAATGAGCATTTGAACAATGTGGGAAAATACAGAGCCTTCAAGTCTGTACCTTTGCCTTTTCAAGAAGTTGGAGGAAGCAAGAGCATGTAAATTTATACATAAAATGTGGCTTAAACGCAGCAGAATGTGTGTATTAATTCATTTATTGTTGTATTGTATGAAATTGATTCATCCCAATTTTCCAGCAAATATTTTTTTTGGGTCTTTTATTTGTTAGAAGTAACAGATGTGTACACAAAAAAAATTGTTAAAGGATTAATAATTTAAAGAGATCATGAGATAAACTATTAAAATGCGAAACTTGTATTTTAATATAGTTTAAAAATTAGCTTTTATTGACCTTAAAAAATACATTTTATAAACTCTCAGAAAACTGTTTATAAAATTTTATAAACACATTAAAAAAATTTAAATGGTTCATAAGATAATTTAAGAGTTTGTCTTTTTTTATAAAGATAGCTTATAGAAATGGTACTTTGAAAAATAATTTCTTTAATAGTATTTTACTACTTTGTATGTTCTAAAATACATGATGTTTTAGCTTAGTACACAACTACTAAGAAATTTATTTTTTACCTAATCTAATATATTAAAAGAGAGTCCTATTTTTTATCTACTTATAAGTAGTCTAGGTTGGACCATTACATTTTTTTTAATTTTTTATTTATTCTCTTACAACTAACTTAATTATTATTAAATATATATTATATCTAATCAATTATATTAATACTTTCAAAATAAGATATCTAAAAAATATATTATTAAATATCTTTTCGTAAGATTAGATTTTAATAATATCTTTTAATATCTTTTATTTAAAATGTAAATATATATTTATTTTTAAATAATAACGCCATCATTAATATTAACTATATTTAAAAACGAAAAATCAATCATTATTCATTTATATAATAAAAAAATTATAATATTTATATATATATAATTTATATTCATAATTAATTACTACACCAAGTAATAAATATAAAAAAACTTAATTCATTAATTAACTATTTATAAGTTATAAAATAACAGAATAAATTATATTATGAATTTAACAACATACTTCAACTTATTAAACAATATTAAAATACGATATATGAACAAATAAATCATTTCATAAGTTATATACATATTTAAATTAAAATATTTAAAATAATTAATATATTTTTCATGTATAAGACGAGTATATAACAATAGTTATTTTGTATAATAATTTTGACAAAAAATATAATATTAAAATAAAATTTTACAAATATTTAAAATTAAAAATTTGTATTATAATATATGAAGCATGTTATATAAATTAATTATCTTATTTTCATAAAATTATATTAATTTAAATTTTATTTTTATTATATATGCTTCAAAACAAATATTTTAATAAAAAGATACACATGTATAAGATTTCTAATTTTGAGTAAATAAATATTTGAATAAAAATTTATCTCGCTTTAAAAGTACGGGTCAAAATCTAACAATAAACATTAATATTTCATAAAAATCTAATAAGAAACATTAAAACGCGGATGAAAATCTAATAATAAAAATTAATATTTGATTAAAATCTAATAAGAAACATTAAAGTGCGGGTCAAAATTCATCTCACATTCATATATCTATTTCTAATTTAGTATGTATCCTCTCGAATATTGATTCATTATGCCTTATAATTCGGGTCAAATCCATCTCATATTCATAAATCTATTTCTAATTTATTATTTATCCTCTCGAATATTGATCCATTATGCTTACAATAAAATGATAAATTAGTTTGACTAACTTTTGTAAAATATGAGCATAACATTCATAATATATATCCACCATTCATCTAAACATTCATAAATTAGAATATTTTAAATATGAAAATTTAAGTCAAATTGTATTACATAGTGGTCATCCATAGGTTCAACCAGTAGTCAGGTCCCAATTTTTTTAGCGTATTTTGCGGATTTTATAAGAAATTTAAATAACGAGTTTATTGAAAAAACAAATCGGACTCCATATAAAGTCACCAGTTAGTCAGTTTAACCCGGGTCTGGGTCGTGACCCGAAACACTGAATATAACGCTTCATTTGCAACATTTAAATGTAGATACATAAATTAAAATGCAAATTTATTTCATATAATTTGGTTTGTGTCGAAAATAATTTCGCGCTTTGAAAGCGCAGGTCAAAATCTAGTTTTTCTTTTTAAATATAAAATAAAATTATCCAACCAATTTATAAAATGTCATTGGTACGTTACACAGTTTTTAATAACAACAGAAGTTATACTAAAGCACATAATCTATTTTGAAAAATTGAAAACTTTCTTAATCATCATGTATTTTGAAATGAGGGAGTATTTTTTGAGAAATAAAATTAATTATTCTCAAAAAAATTAACAGTTAATCTCTGCTTCTTTATGCAAAAAACATAACGGAAGAATAAAGCCATGGGCTATTATCAGGATTACATAAGAAAAGCCCAAAATAATACATAAAAGCCCAAATACTAAGGTCAAGGCCCCACAAATACACAAACATAACTAGGGTTTTACAATGAATTAACTATATATAAGCTTGGACATAGGATCAATTTGAATACGAATTTCAGTGAAACTCCAATATTTGCTTTCTTCAGCCGTTTCTAACTTTCTTCTTCTTGGCTTCATTATTTTCTCATTTTTTTTAATTCTTGGTTGCTGTTAGTATGTATATGATGAATTGCACAAGTACTGGGACATCCCCGTGAAAATAAGAAAAATTGGGGAATCTGTCTAATTAATTTAATGTGCATATATTAAAATGAGTGATTTAGTGAACTACCCATATTTGAAGCTCAAATTAGCAAAATACCATTGATTGGACATGAAGGACACTGACACAACCATTTGGCAAGAAAATGTCGAGAATGTCCTTTCTCTTTCCTCTCATTAACACGAAGCGTAAAAACATTTGTTAACATATAACACTTCTGTTAACGTCTACAATATTTGTTAACAGCCAACACATTTATTTCCGCGAAACGTAAAAATAATTGTTAACAGTTAACACTTCTGTTAACGTCTACAATATTTGTTAACAGCGAACACATTTATTAACGCGAAGCGTAAAAATAATTGTTAACAACTAACACTTCTGTTAACGTCTACAATATTTGTTAACCGCTAACACGACGTCGAATCTAAAACCCAGAAAAATGATATCATCAAAAATTGAGGATTCAAATCCACTTATGAAAAAATAATGAAATTTAAAATTTAATTGTATATAGAATGATAGAGATTTGTAAAATAATTAGGGATTGAAGAGAAAAAAAAAAGGGAGACGTCAAAGAGAGGAGAGAGAGTGTGGAGAAGGGCAAAATGGTCCAAAGGAAAGTGATTGTCACATCATGGGCAAGTCTCTAATTATAGGTGCCAAATAGGGCACTTTAGCCAATTATCTCTATTAAAATTAGGGATCCGCTTTGCAGCTTATGACCCGACCCGATTCAGTTCGGGTTTTTCTTTTTGTCTCTGCTGCCAGTATTCTCCTGAAATTCTCGAGAAAAGCCTTACTGTTTTCATCTTCGTCGAAAAATGGTTTTTCGAAAGATGGTTGAACCGAGTTGATTAATAAATGGGACTTTATAAATTGAAACAAATATTAAAATAAAAAGAAACATATCTGCTGACAAAAAAAAATTGTTTCCTAATAAGTGTCACTTTAAATTTTTAATTTTGTTTCAAAAAAATGTCACTTTACAATCTCAATACAATTTTGTACGTTAAATCTAAATTTTACCTTTTTGAATAGCCAATAGATTTTTATTTAAATAATTTTTATTTAATTAATTATACATTAAATAGAGATATATTAGTGTATTGTACATATTTTTTAACTTCAATCTCCATGAAAAGTGTCAAAGTGACACTTATTAAAAAACGGAGAGAATATCTTAAAGACATTTTGTGTCCGAGTTAATTGTATTAACTAGTATTTTATTTTTTTGTTGAAAAGGAGACAATTGTATTAACTTCTGAATTTGCATACAAGAAACCATGATTTTTGGGTAACCACCACCAACGGTCTCTATTTTTGTAGACATGTTACAATTGTCAATCACAAACCAGGAAACAAATGCAAACATAAGTCTATTTTATTCATACAATAATATTAATGTAAAACACAGTTTAAACAAGATTGATTAACAATGTCATTGAAGAAGATAGCATGAGAACAGTTAAGTTTAAAAGCTTAAATTAGTTACCAAAACCTCGGAACTTGTCTTCAATAACTCATCAATATTATCTGCTAACATTCAGTCAGCGAGATGATTCCAAGAAGCGACTAAGAAATCCACCAGAGATTATCCATATACTTAATGGGCCTTAGATGGAAGCCCATTTAATACTAAAACAACAAATCACTTAACGCAAAAATAAAATAAAATAAAATCTTAAATGGAGTCTGATGATAATATTAAACGAAAAATTCCAAAGCGAGACGTACCAAATTGTATTTTTCTTCAGAATTTTATATAAAATTTAATTCACAAAAAATGAAACAATCTTTATTGATTAATATTCGAATATATGTGTATCTATATACATTTAACTTGGGCTATAAACTAGTTATATTTATTTGTATAAATTCTTCTACGAGCTAACAAAAACACATCGTACAAATGACTCGTTTCCACCAATAGAATATATATTTCGAATAATATGAGTTGAAAGTTAAAAACTATTTCTGTATGAAATAAAACCACGTTTGGAAATGAAAACGCTATAAATAACGGTTGTAATTAAAATAGATAGAATGACAATCATATTTATTTTTGGTTTTAGGTGACAATACATAATGTACACATTATATACTTGAATATCGCTGAACTTTCAACTATCACCGGCCACTAGGTTTTTTATAACACAAGTAGTAATTAATACAAGAATCTTAGATCTACACAACTATTAAGAGTTGACTTTTCTGTCGATGAAAAAAGGCCTCCAAGCAATCCCCAAAAGACCACATTTGTCTCCATCATAAACTTATAATTACAAATCACAAGACACAATCAAAACTCACATCATAGAATCACAACCATCTCATCAGAGAATCCTAAAGATGGTGAGGCAGAGAAGGAAGTCAGAGAAAGAAGAAGAGAAGCGAGAACAAGAAGATGAAGATCAGAAGGTGAGGCCGGTGCAAAGAACCGTGAGCAGAAGAAACATGCAGTCTCTGGTGATAGGGCTCGTTGGAGGTGCGTTGACTCTCGGTGCTTATTCTCAGAACTATGTTTCTCCGGGCACATCTATCGGCGCTGGTCTCTTTGTCCTCTTCTTTGGCTTGCTTGTCAGCGAAGGTTTTATATCTCTTTAAAAAATTGTTTCCATATAAGTAACTTTAATCTTTTCATGTATGTTTACATATATACATATGAGCATCTTGTTTGATTTTGTTTTCTTTGAAATTGTTGCGACTCTTTTGAATTAACGTGATCCAATCCATATTGGTTTTACGGATTTGTTTTTTATTTTTATTTTGTAAGAATATGTTTTGTTAAGCTAATTAAACTACCTAATATCAATTGGTTATAAGTAAATTATCATAACTCTTTATAGTACTTAAAGTCTAATTGAATTTCTGATGTGAGATATGTATTCCTAATACCTTTACTTAAGATCATAACTTTTATCAACCAAAAATCTCAAAAATTTTGGAACATTTATAAACAGTCGAGCGAATCAAGTATGACAGTTATACCCCGTTGGAGGGTTAAGTACATCTTTTATATTCGGTCGGGCATGGTTAAACTAGATAAACTTCTAACTTAAAATTAATTAGTGATAACTGAATTATCCATTAACCTTTATATATTATTTAATGTCTCATTAAATTTTTGATGTGGGATACATATCTCTAATATGTTTTGGTCTATATATCTTCCAATACACTAGTTTCGCATAAATAGTTGAGGCAATTGATGCAATGAATTCGAACCTTGATGATATATGCATCCATATACACATTTAGATACAAAGGGACCCGTGCTTAGGAATTTTAAAGCCATAAACAAAACAAAAAAGATAGATTATTAGAATTTTATAGTAGTGATAATATAACATTTAAGAAAAATAGAAGTTTATAGTATTAACGTGCTGTTACTGATTACTGATTTCATATAAAATATTGCATGTACTTCTAAAATTCAAGTAACAGAATAAGCACATGAAAATTATACGAGAAGATAAATATATATAAAATTGGGGGGGGGGGGGAATGAACAAGATGAAGAAGGTAGAAAATGGTCGTTGAATATAACAAAGGAAATTAACAAACTCGATTTTTCCAAAAGTATATATATTGTTTTGAACATCCAAAAATATATATTAATAAACAAGTTTACAAATAAACATTGATTTGTCTTGAAGTATTAGTAGGGATATAAGTTGAAGAAGACAAAAAAACATATATCAAATAAATATGCTCTATGTCATGGTTTCTTTTCCCACTAATAGGCACGGCTCTAATTCTAAATAATACTCTTCAACGCGTAGGCTAAGTTGACTTTGGCTGAGTACCTGTTCTTACCCGTTAACAAAGAAAAAAAACAAATTTAGATGTAAAAATTCAATAAACCAAAGTATTTTATACTTATAATTAACAAAATGTTTGAAATAGCATAGCTTACGTACATTAAATATCTAAAAGTCGAAAGTTACAACACTAGACGTCAAAAAACACTACACGTCCAAATAAAACACAGGTAGTCAAACAATTCGGCTTACCATTCAATTCGTATGGAATGTAGAAAGCCGTATATCATTTTGCGTAGTCATGTTATTGGGCCACATAGTTGTGAATTCATTGTTTTCATTTGAAACCATGTTTTTTAGACCTTTCACCGGACCCTTGTCTTTCTGAATATACTAATATCCCCATACGTATGTTATCATATAGTCCTGGCATATTATCCGAAATCCGAAACCCGAAACTGAACCGAAATCAAACTGAAAAATCCAAGATCGAAATCCGATCGAAAACTACAAAATTCGAACGGTTCCTATATTTCTAAATCCCAAAAACCGAAATCGAACCGGGATCGAACCGAGAACCGAACGGATTCCCGAATTATTTTCAATATATTAAAAATATTAATTCTTTTAAATTTTTACATATATAAAATAGAATTTATAAATAAAATATCTAAAAAAACCCGAAATACGTGAATATTTTTCAGTTTTTTTACGGGTTTAGATCGGGTTTTTAGATTTATCGGTTTTTTAGGTTTTAAACCCGAACTAAATCCGAATTATTTATATTTCGGTTTCACTTCAGATTTTATAAGAAAATAAAATCCGACATGGACCCAACATTACCTGAACCGAACCGATTCGAAAATGTCCGGTTCTGAAACGGTTCCTAAATACCCCAATTTAAATAACCCGAAAACCGAATAACCGAACCGACCCAAACCGAAAACCCGATGCCCAACACTATTATCATACATGTCCTTATAGTCTCATTTCTATCATAGTATAAGCACTTTGGACACATCACTTTCATAAGCAAAACTGTTATTTGTTTTTTATAGAATGTTAAATCTATTCGTATCAAAAGAAAACCTGTTTACAAAGAATGTGTTTGGTGATCGAGTTTCTTTAGAGATTCATAAACAATATAAGTCAAGTTGAAGAAAAGTTGCTCTTTGGCCAAGGTTATCAAGACTCAAACCAGAGTGTCATCGCATATTCTCATATGTGAACTCGTCCTCTGTATGAGCCAATACTGTTCCTGATCTGCTTATTGATGTTGATAACCACAAGATGTAAAACATGTGCATGTTCACCATGATTCACACTTTTTATCTCTTACGCGGTTCAGTTTGGTGCTGGTCACAAACGTAGGTGGAACCGGGGACGTACACTCAGTGTCGATGTACATTAGTGTCAAGAAACTGGGGGCAAAACTTCGGTTTGAACCAGTATATTAACTAATTGCTGTATACCGGTTTGGTTTGCTTTGTTTTATTTTGTAATTTCCGGTTCCAAGTTGGGGACTGATAGTGATATGTAGCCAAATGTGTGTGAACGAGAGAAAGAAATATATAATTCTCATTTTATATATAAAGGAAAGTGATATTGTTATCAAAATAAAATAAAAATGAAATTTCCTAGGATTGATTCTACAAAATGGTTCAACATGTGTTATATGAATTATGATTCAGAAATCAGAATCATTTAGTATTCATCTTCTATATTAGAGCTCACGGTTCTCTAAATGCTTATCCGAAATAGGCTATAAACTTATAATATCTTAGGATTCATGTACGTATTCTCTCTGCAATTTTGTGGATTAGTTTACAATTAACCACCAAACATGAAGCAAAATTAATATGTTTGATGGGCTTAAGCTTGGTTTAGTGAGACTTAATCAAACCTTGAAGGATAGTGTTATGATTTCTTCTTCTTGAATAATGCTTAAAACTTGCATATCTATATTATTAAAATAGAAGTCATAACTTATTTCATGTGTGATTTTTTTAGTTGGACCTTCCCTTAGAAATAGATAAATGTATTTCTTTAAGATTAATAATATAAAATATGTGTAAACTACCTTAATCATAATATCTTTTTGATATCTTTTCATTTCAAATTAATAGATTTATTTTTACAAATTCTAACAAATTTGCTGAATTTTTTTTAACAAGATCTTAATTTAAAATAATTTGCTGAAAAAGTTTTAACAAGATCTTAATTTAAATGTATGTATAAATTTTGACTAATTTCGTAATTAATAATAAAATATTATTATACATTAATATATATTTAATTATCATTTATCAAATGCAAAATAAAATTCTATTTATATTTTTATTCATTTTATCATATTCTATCAGTTAATTATTACTATACTTAACTGAATATGGTAAAATTATATTAAACTGATATATTAATATATTTTATTTTTAAAATATAAATATTTACGTTAAAATATAATATATTAGCAAAACGGGTTAACACACTATATTACATGTATACAATAATATTTTAAATTTTTAATATAAAAGAATATTTTATCTAACATAAATAGTTAGAAAACATATACTAAAAGTTAATCTAAAACTTTTGAAGTGCGGGTAAGAACATATAAAAAATATGTTGTTTCATGCATATATTGATTCGTTTAAATCAAATGCAAATCCAATAAGATAAATACATGTGATAGTTTAAAATAAGTGATTAATTAAAATAAATAGATTAAGTTACAAATATATATCAGTAACAATGTAAAATAAATATTTTCATAAAAAATCATAAAAGAAATCAACACCCGCACGGTTGCCCGGGTCAAAATCTAGTGCTATTAAAAATACACACACATACACATTACATATGAATTGAATCTGAAAATGGTTATGTATAATTTTGGTCTATACACTACATTTATACATAAATAAGGAAATGGTATTTTTAGAAAGCGTGGGGAGAAGAATAAAAGGTGACAAAATTTCAAACGAAGTTTTATTTGAAAACATGATGTCAATTGTCAGAGAACTGACTGTTCTTAACAGAGCAACCATGAATATGTATGCGTGGGGAGTTTCTTTCTATTTCCATTTATACTCTCTCTCCTTACACATATTCTTCTCTCTCCTCAGTTTCCATTTTTGGCAACAAAAAGATTGCATACGATGACATAGCCATCACAAGATCCAAACATCACATGCTTTATCTTCTATGTATATATGAGACAATGACAGACATGGCTTATAGGAGAGACACCAAGAGAAGAGGTAGATGGATTTTTTCTTGTTTCCAAGAATACCCTTTTGATGATTTGTTGTAGAGGAGCATTTAATGGGTTTGGAGAAAACATGTAGTGGAGTTCTCTAATAAAGAAGCATGATGAAGGAGAGTGATTGAATTCAAGAAGAAGAAGAAGAAGCAGAGAGGTTCTAGGTTTGTAGTAGAGGACACTGGAGAATCTCTGAAGATTCTCAGCTCATGGAGCTTGTTGCTGTTTACGGTCTCAAAACTGGAACTACATTGCAGAGAAGATGCAAGGAAGAACAGGTAAAACTAATATAGTTTTCTCTACCATTTTCCGAGAAAGTGAACTTAAAATCTGTTTCTTCTGTGTTGTTAAAGGCAAGAGTTGCAGATTGAGGTGGTTTTAACCAGCTAGACCCAAGGATCAACAAAAGAGCTTTCAGTGTTGAGGAAGAAGAGAGGCTACTTGCAGCTCACAGAGGCATTGGCAACAAATGGGCTATGATTGCCAAACTCTTCAATGGAAGAACCGACAATGCGCTAAAGATCACTGGCATGTTCTCATGGCAAGAAAGTTGAGGCAGGCAATCATCTTCTTACCACAGGAGATCAGTGAGCCTGCTTATAATCCTACTTCAGATCAACAAACCTTCACTCTCACTCCTGGTTTGTATCTTATATTCTTACTCTATCTAGTACTTGATATACATCCAGAGACTTTCCATTAGCTTTTGCAATAATCCTGTCGCTTTATTGCTATACGTTTCATATATATTGCTAGAGAACACTGAGCTTATGGGGAACATATTAACTGAGCTCAAATTTCTCAACCAGAGTTTACAGCACAGAGAAAAAAGCTAACTAGGTTGCAAGTTCTAAAGATATACAATTAATGCCAGTGATGCTTCATGTTTCCTGTGTGATTTGCAGGTACTGTAGATGATGAAGATATGAAATTGGAAAAGACAGCTGGAAAACGCTAAAAGAGTATACAACTAAACCTGAAAGCTCAGTATGTCCAAGGAGAGTATTGTTCTTCACGCATGCCAATGCAGGGCCCGCATCATCAGTACTCACCTTCCCTGCAGATTCCTTGGCACTGACACTGCATGTCTCCATCCAGGAACTCATCTCACCATCACTGTCGTCATCATCCTCTGCAGAACATACAGTGGTGGCCAAATATTTTCAGACTACCAAACCTCCAGCATTTATAAGATTTTCTTGGGGTCGGCCACCAAAGCCCCAACATTTAGAGAAAAAAAGACTGGGAGCTAATAAAGACTTGATAAGCTCATGTCATATTATCAAGTCCCCATCTTTTGTAAGCCTAAATGATAAGCTAAGATGTCAAGTGTCTTGCTTTCTCTTTCTCCATACGCTATTTATTGAGTTTCTTAACCAGATGTTGAATAACAAACCACAAAATGAAACCACTCAGCACAAAGAATTGAATTCTAAAATGGAGACAAGGTTAAGAATCAAGGACCAAGAAAACTATAGCAGTTTTGCATCCATATGAGTAAAACTTAACTAGGCAGCAATCTGAGTTGTGTGGCCTGTCATTGCTTCTTCGAGTTCCTCCATTGTAAGGAGCCTCGTGGTCTTAAAATGTTCTCCTTCTGCGTAGGAATCAATATCTTCCACGTTCACTTGATTCAATGTGAATTGGTTTCCTACAGCCTTTACTGTCTCTCAAAGAACTCTAGATCTTCCAATGTAATCCTTCATTCTACACACAAAATCTGTATGATCTCTTCCTGCAACGTACCAACATTGCAAATTGAAATTTTTGGACTAAGTAAACACTTAGATGGAGATGGAAATAAGGATCATACCAACCGGTACTGTGGCACTTTCGAAGGCAGCTTAAGGTAAGCCATGTTTCTCACATTGTAGTCCCAAAGAAACGATGTATGGTGTATCCATCTACTCCTAATTATTGACTGAGCATTTCCACAAATTTACGGTCACCAAAAAACATAATCTGAAAACAACAAAAAGAGGAAAGTATTAAACCTTTTCATAGCAAGAGTAACTAACTAACTAAAACCACACTTCACACCCGTTCTCACGTAGCTGGAAACCATCATTAACACCCTTAAACACTTCACCATACAAGGAACCACTCCAAGCCATTACAGAACGAGGGTAAGGCTGCACACCTGGAACATCAACCTTGTTGCAATCAAAGCTCACAAAGAGGAGTGTTCTTGTCCACAACACCGTTCCACCTCCACTGAATCTTTTGATTACAGGGATTTGATCTTTACAACAGGTCCAAGCTCAAGAAGTTGACAAGCTTCCTGTAATGGACAGATACTCAAAAGTTACATTGTGGGCAATTAAGGCAGAGGAAAGGGTGTGTTTACCCTGACATGCCCATGACAATGGTGGGGAGATTGGTTTCCATCATTAAGGATGCCACCAATTCTCACTGGATGTTCTAAGAAGTTTTTCTTCTAAGTGAAGTTGCCTCCAAGATTGGTGTTGCTTTGAGTCTGACGAGATTCATCAATGGTAGTCTCAAGTTCTGGCTCTGTTTACACTCATCTTAGCCCTTTGAGCCATAATCAAACAATGCTATCAAACTCTAGAAAAGTTTCAATTTTTTCAATCTTTCTTGCCTTACAGGCCAAACAACAGTCTGTATCACGGAGTAAAGATAAGGTATCAATTTTGATTCCAATTAAGATGAAACTTACTAAAATTGATATCCGACGAGGGTCGTTGCTCGGCGAACTTGGAGTGAAGCTGTGAAGACTCTGTAGCTTGGTCAAAGCTCATGCGGTTTGTTGTATATCCAAAGATAGATTTTTTATGACACCCATTGTCCGCTTTGTTCGCGCTGGTAAGTTGGAACAAGTCGCCGGCTTTGTTAATCGTTAACGAGAGAGGGAAGAGATTCCAGTTACGTGCGCGCAAGGTGTTCGATACAATGCCGCAGAATTATTGTTTGTAGTAGGTTCGGGCATTTCGGAATAGGTTCGGTTTGGTTCAATATTTCTTATCATGTAGCTTGGGTAAGAGATTACCGAATTTTTCGGTTCAGATAAATTTCGGGTTCAATTCGGTTTGGAATAATAAAACTAAAAACTAGAAACTAAAACTAATCTATAGTATACAATATAAACTCTAGAAACAAACTAGCAATCATTTAAGCAAAACTATAAATATTGGTGAAAGATTTTTACTTATTGAAGTGTAAATATACATTATAAAACGTAAATTGTTGAACATTTCGATATACATTTTGTGTATTTGCATAATAAGTTAAAGAATAGTTTCAGTCGTTAATTATAGCATAACTAAAAGAGGAAATGACCACCATTTTAATATTTTTGAACATGTGAGTGCAAGGTTTGGAATTTTGCAATCAATGATTGAATGTATTTTAGGTTAGGTTAGACTTCGTGGATAGACTTTAAATTGTCAATAATTTAGAATGTTGTTACATTTGAGAAAAAAACTAAGAAGCCTACAATCTAGTAAGTAGTTGGCAAATGAAACCGCTATCGTGTAGGACTTTAAATCTAATCACCTAAAAGTTTGTCTTCACTTTCATATGCGTGCGACTCCCACTCATTCCATTTTCGTGATCTCAAACTAAATAAGGACTACCCTGATCTTGTGTCATTCTTCACGTGCTCTACGATTTCTCACTTTGGAGATTAGTATCTCCATAATTTTCCAGGTAAACTTTAAATTTGTTTAAAAAGTAGGGTTTCTGGAATCGTTTGTGTGATCTCTTAAAGCTACGTTAGAGATGACAAATTCTTATGATATTGTTTTTTTGTAAACAGGACTTGAATTTTTTTGAGATTATAATTATATTTATTCATATGCAGAACCCAAAAGTATCTCTTTAAGAAATTGCAAAGAAAAAAATTGTTTCTCAAGTAATTTGAGTGTGTATATATATCTCACACGTAACTCCTAATTAGTCACTATGAGTAATCACGTTTCTCTTGTTTTCGCTCTAGATGAACTCAACCATATAACCTTTTATCATTTTTTACAAAATGATTATCAGTATTTATAGTACTTTCTCTCTAAAGAAGTTCAAACTGTACACGTTAAAGTTCACATATACACTACATCATCAAGTACTTTTTGCATGAGTTTGCAAAAAATAAATTACATTCTCTACTTTCTATGAGAAGTTATCAGCAATGGAAGAAAATAACCACGAAAAACAACTGAAGATGGAGGATCTTCATCTCTTTAAGACTTGTTTCAACGCACTCAATGCTTTTCAGGTTAAATTTCTATGCATTTATTTATAGTTTTTTTTATAAAATGCATTTATATATATTACACGTCTTTGTATAACATTTGAATGCTAATGGAGATAATGTGAATTGTACGTACCAGGAATTGGAATATTATCGTAACCATATTCACTAGCTCGTGGAGGATGGTTGAGTCTATCACTCCTTTTACTCCTAGCCGCAACCGCCTTCTACACATCTCTACTCATCACAAAATGCATGAACGCGGATGGAGCATTAAAAGTATTCAGACCTTGGAGAACGCGCGTTTGGTAGACTCGGAAGAATCATTGTATCAGTCTTCATGCACCTAGAACTCTACCTAGTCACTACTGGTTTCTTGATCGTGGAAGGAGCAATCTTCACAATCTTTTCCCAGGGTTTAACATCAAAATGATCGGTTTGAGATTGACGGGAAACAATCTTTCATGGCCTCTGCCCTAGTCATCATGCCAACTCTTTGGTGGGATAATCTAAGCTGTCTTATGTTTCCATGAGTGGTTTTAGCTACGGCCGTGACTCTTGTTCAATATCTTGGTTGGGCTGTTGATGGAGTAGGGTTTCGACAAAGTGGAAAGCTGATTAACTGGAGTGGTATCCCTACGGCTTTGAGGTATGCATTTTGCTATGGTGCACATCCGGTGTTGCCCACTTTGTATTCTTCTATGAAAAGAAAACACAGTTTAACAATGTAAGTCAGTCATTTATATTATATATATATATATATTATATTGTTAATTATGAATTTGGTATAGAGAAATATCATAAGATAAGATAGACATAAAAAATTTTTGTCATCAAAATAATAATTTAATAGAAATAATTAAAATAGACTTTATTAAAATGTGTAGATTATAATATTATATATATATAATTATATATATATATAATTATATTCTTTTGTTAACTAATCTAGATTTAAGGTTGAAGTTCCCGAGATGAAGTTTAAAAGTTACACAAAAAATATTAATTTCAAAATAAAAAAGTCAATTTGATATTTTTGACTTAATGTTTATTTTTGTAACAAAAACCAAAAAATATCTATCTAACATATTTGTTCTTTGGTATATCTATAGAACGCAAATGATGGTGGTTTTAAGAAAATCTAGTGTATTATTGAAGTCTAACTCGGCGAATGGATACAAGCCAATCACTATCATTAACCAACAACTCATGACCACAGCATGAATTTATATAAATGTTCTTTATAATCTTGTTTTGTATTATATGAACATTGAAAACTAAACTAATGTTAGTTTTACCTCTTTTTGCAGGTCCTACTTATAAGTTTCATATTATGCACCAATGGTTACACATCAATGGCGGTTTTGGGCTACTTAATGTACGGATCAAATACTTTATCTCAAATAACATTGAATCTGCCGACTCATAAGACGAGCTCAAAGGTGGCAATATACACAACTCTCGTCAACCCCATAGCCAAATACGCATTGATGATCACACCACCCTGAACACCATCAAAGATTGGTTTCCTTCGCGTTACGCCAAGAAAATACTTACATCTCTTGGTAAGTACGTTATGTATAGCAAGCAGTGTGGTCATCGCTGAGACACTTCCCTTCTTCGGTTATATGATGTCTCTAGTTGGAGCATTACTGAGCGTAACGGTCTCTATTCTTCTCCCTTGCGTATGTTATTTGAAGATCTCTGGAATTTCAAAAAATTTGGTTTGAGACTATAATGTTGTTTGGTATGGTGGCTAGTGTTCCCATTGGAGTCTTAGGTACTTACATTGCAATTCGAAGTTAGTTGTTAATGTTTGAAAGTTTGATTGATGTTATGAGGGTAGTGTTTGTAACAAATAAAGGTGTTTAATTCAATTCACATGTTTATATTTCTATTGTTGTTTTTCTCTAAGTTACTTTATAATGCATGTTGTTTCATTAATATTTCGACATCTGTACATTTTAGTGACATACTTTATACTTTGGGTGGATATTAACATCCACTTATACATACGTGATTATAAATGATGTCGCTATATTCAACAAGACAGAACCACAAAAGAGAGTTA